>KZ538109.1:66339-123924 GCA_000934665.2 Catajapyx aquilonaris
CCTCCCCCACTGGGTAAAGATGTGGATTTTATATGGCACCACAGGGTTCATGTTTGAAAATAGAAACATGTGCAGCAAGGGTAGAAGGGCCTATCAAGACAGGACATATTCAGACATTTTTGCCTTTATATGTCCTGTACAGGCACTTATAGGCAGAAAAAACTTTGAAGGGGGGCCATTTCATAAGCACAAGGTGGGTTCAAGGTCACACAAGCTTAGGTGAATGTGGGAGATTTGAATGGGGGTGTATTAGATGAAATTGGTAGCACTTTCCCCAAAAAATCATGAATTAGTAATTTCTAATTCTATTTCAAACTGTCCTGTATATTGTCGCGGTCCTGACAAAATTGGGTCGCAGTCCGCCAGTTGAATAGCCCTGGTATAGTCTAGTCTATCAAATAAAACACCGCCTTGAATCAATTGCCACTAGTTCGGCATAAAACAATAATCCCGTTTTTCAAGAGTCTAGTTTTCTTTCATTACACCTAACCCACCTACTTCCCCTGCATTAACCCTTCGATTCTTAGAGCCTATCAGACTTTCACATAGCTTTGTGAGATAGTCTACTTGGAAAACAAAGATGATTAAACAATACAGTATTATGGATCATTAAGAGCATGGATATGAATTACTGCATAAACTGGTAATATACACCATATGGATAACTCAGATTTCTATAAAAAAATACTCAACTGTGACACTTATGTAATGATATATTATATACATGGTCTTACTTGTTTGATATCACCACACAGCCTTATCTGGTATATACTGGTAGTTCAATGTGCATCAGTGAAAAAATAGTCAGATATAGTCAGCTACACAAATAGCTACCATGGCAGAAGCACATATTTTTAGTAGATCATGGCAGCTGCTGTCGAGTTTCATTCTTTCACTTATTGTTATGAGTGCCATTATAGTTTTCAGCACCGGCTCCCAAGGTATGTGATACATAAATAATACATCCCATTTATGTATATTACATGATTGTAAGCTGTTTACAGGCAAGGGTGTATTACTGATGGCACAATTTTCTACGCCCCATGACAAAAAAAGACTTGAAAACTATAACTTCACTGAAGAGTGGGTAGCGAAAATGGCACCAAATCTCGTCTTTGGCTATGCAATTTATTTCGGAGTGGGTGGATTCTTGCATGTAAGTCG
Source organism: Catajapyx aquilonaris (assembly GCA_000934665.2). Lineage (NCBI taxonomy): Eukaryota > Metazoa > Arthropoda > Diplura > Dicellurata > Japygidae > Catajapyx > Catajapyx aquilonaris. Next base: position 67,504 of record KZ538109.1, read on the forward strand.
AGGCAAATGCATTCCAGCTGTTACGACCAAAATAACATAAATATCCTTCTAGTGGTATTTTTACATGCATCAACATAACAGTGCAGATCACTGGAAATGTCAACCTAACAAATGGCCTGAACCTGGCATGAACAGCTATGCCATCATGTTAGGCACTGTTAACATGATGCTTGGTACTGCCGTGGCTTCGCTTCTGGCTTGCTGCACTGAAATGGGACTCTATACAACTATTTACGAAAGGATCCAAGATTATGGATGGCTCTGGTGGTTTCTGCAATGGCCGGTCCTGTTCACACTTCATGTATGGGACAACCTGACATTTTCAATCAAACTTTTATGTAACTGTCAATTAACCGTTGCTTCACAGGATTACACACAATACTGGGTCCATCGTGCTTTTCACATACCATTCCTCTACAAGAATTTCCATAAAGTACATCATAAATTCAAGCGTCCAACTGCCTTTGCTGCCACAGCTTTACATCCAGTTGAATTCCTTGTCCTCGAAATGCAGCAACTCATGTTCATGTTTATCTTTCCTGTTCATATTGGTAAGCATTTACCGAAGCAGGTTGGCATAGTGGATAAGGCGCCCGACTGCTAATCGGGAGGTCCTGGGTTCGAATCCCGGGGCTGGCAACTCTGACCGTGGTTTTCTGTGGTTTCCCACGGTCCTTCCAGGAAAATTCCGGAGTTGCTTCCGTAATTAATAGGCCTCAGCCGCTTCCTTCCGTCCCTATCCCATTCCAAAAAGTGCAGTAAAATGAAAGCAAAGAGTTCCAGGCAAAACAAAACTTCCCCCCTAAAGAGCCGATAGGCTGATAACGGGGTATGAATTATTATTATTATTATTATTATTATTATTGGTAAGCATTTAAAAACTTGAAATCTAGAATAGTGCCTCATTCTGCAAGAAATTATCACAGGGAAAAATTCAGAAAGGTTTACAGAGGCATCATAATAATTATTATCATCTACACAAAAAGTTGGAAAGTAAATGGACTGAAACTTCTCTGAATTTCATCCCCATCCTGCAATCTCATTTCAGTGCCCTTCACTGCTTCGTTGCTGTACCGCTACTACATTGGCCTATTACAACACTCTGGCATTTACTTTGAGAGTAAATGGTACTACCCGAGTCTATTGGACACGCTCTACCATGACAACCATCATCAGTACTTCCACGTCAATTTTGGTGAATATACAGATATCTGGGACAGGCTACATGGAACTCTAAGGCAGAAAGATCGCATTTATGGTGAGAAGTATTTTTACGGAAAGGGAAAGCAACTGGGAGATGCTTCTCCTGAAGAAATCAGGGAGGAGATTCAGGAGAGAAGGTCTGAGCATTCTGTTGGAGCAGCACGGCATAAGACTGATGTTTTAGAAAAGTTGTCAATATTGGTGACAAAGAAGGCGTTATAGAGGAGGCAGCTCTGTCAATCTCGAACAAATACAGGACTGTTTACTGTTGCCTGGTTTGTAGCATGGAGACAGTTGCTGTGTAACTGTTGTTGGAGGATCCATAGTATGTTTTGGAAACCAGATAGTTCTCATATAGAGGTGTTCGAAATAATACAGTCTTTGAGTCCGATATCTTATTCCTTCCTTTCCCCCGCCTAGCATCCTCCATATTCCCTTGCAGTGATGGTCACGTGTGACAAGTGGCACAACAGTACAAATTAATTTGCAAATGCTACGCAGTCTAAACCAGTCAGTCTTACCACTCAATTTCCCTTATCCTCTCTCAAGTCACTAAAAAAAAAGAAACAGTGCAATATTAGCATAATGATGCTACTCTAGCCCAACACAAGGTCATCTCATGGATATGAAAACTAACCCTCGAGGATACGTACCAACTGAAGATTTTCAGGTATTCTTGCTCATTTTCCTAGGATATGAATATCATGTTTTAAATACATATGTACATCGTGACATTTCCATAAAAGAGGTAGTCAGTTAAGAATAAAAAAAAGCAAGTTAGCCACAATTTTCAGGTAAAAACATGATAATGGTAACATGCAAATCATGGCCGATCACTGTTGCAAAATTATTATTTTTACAATAAAGCGATATGAACACGAGGCAAGCTAGTTATTACAGAAACTGGCAAATAACTCACATTTCTGTAAATATCCCTTGATAAAACATATTTAGATGCCTAACGTCATTTGTGATATAATGGTCTTGCCTTGATAGAACATACTCCTACTGGTAGTGAAACAATTTAAAAAAATGATAGTACAGCAGGTACCCGTTTTATGCAGCTGCATTTTATGCTGTTTCACATTATTGGCAGTTTGAAAATGTTTTAATTGAAAAATTGTGACAAATTTGATGATAACAACACAATCTGAACATAAACACATCATGGCAACACTTCTGAGGCCAAACACACGACCATAAATGATATTTTTTGTCTTTCGTGGTGCCTTGTGGCGGGGTCTATCGATAAATACAGTACCATAATGTTGGTCTCGGCACTCCCCGAAGTCTGTCAAATACGCTACATCTACTGCAGTTCTTGCCGAAAGAAGGGAAGAGAAGCCTCACACTTGATGACCCTCAACCTGGAACCGCTCATTAAATGCGCATAATAAATGTTTCAAATAGTTACCATTAAAAACAGCAATTTAAGTAGGACTACTCTGAGGGAAAATTTTGGAAATCTTGGAACCTATCTCATTTACTTACATTATAATTTTGTATCATTTTACACCTTTCACTTTACGCTGCATTTTGATGGAACAAATTACAGGCATACAGGTACTAATCAGCATGTAATTTTAGTAGCCAGATAGCCAGATACTGTGACGTTTCATTATTTCATTCATTGTTACAAGTCGTATCAGTTCTATATAATCACTCTTGGCTGGAAGATGTTGAAAAATTGTTACTATTGGTAAAAATAGAAGGTGATATAGAGGGGGAGACTCATGCTGGATTGCACCAACTAAATTGCCGAATCGATAGCCCTAATAGATCGTTAGGACACCCTTTTAATGTGTGATAACACTCTATTAGGAGCTATCAAATCGGTAATTTCGTTGTGCAATCAGGCATCAGTTTTATATTGCTGCAAAATAGGATGCAAACAACATCCAGGAAAAGTTATATGTGTAAAGCTGTACACTAATTTATTCACATTTTTATAATTTCGCTGACAACACATATAAGTCAGGTTTATGAGTAGCATCAAACATTTGAGCATGTTGACTTACATTAGCAAGGGAAGCTCGGAAGGCACTATACAGTAACGTCAACAGTGCCCGAGGAATCTCATTCAACGTCCTTTTTAGTGTTCACTTTCTCTCTCACTCTCTCTCTTGTTGCTTAAAATGATGCCTGATCAGGAATGTCATTCTTCACCCATCACCAACATGGAGACATGTCACAAAGTTGATATCATGACAAGTATACTGTTCGCATGTGCCTACACCAGATCTGTCTTCTTTACACTTAAAAATATATGATGGCAACAGTATTTTGATTCTATGTGCACAATAATTTCGACAAATAATAATGTTTTATGGTGTTGTAGACGGGGCTGAGGTGTAACGTTGAAGTAATAAGGTATAACAATCATCGCAAACTCTTACTGGTTTGGCAGAGGAAGGCAACTGCATCGTGTTGTCAGAACACTGGTGGCAGTAAATGTCACCACAGTTTCGACAATGGTGCTGGAAAAATAGGGACGATTTTTTTGTAAGGTACAAGTCTTTAGCTTCAGACAGAAGATAATGGATGCAACATTCATCCTACAGTTCTACCTGTGGACAATGCATTCATAAATGTCCAGTGCAGATTTTGCAGCCTTTAGAAATTGTCTACAATCAGAAAGGCAGAACACAGCAATTCCCCCCCATTGCCTATGCCCTATGGGAATGTCATAATACTGCAGAATTCTCATACAGTACTTCCACTCCCCAATAGACTCATGCATGCAAACAAATTCAATGCGACATCTTTCCCCACCAGCGGCCCTCTCCCAATGCAACAAGTGTCCTACCTTTCGCCGCGTGATGTTGAACTCCTTTGTGCATGCCCTGCAGTTAGTAGCTTCCTTGTCGGGTGCCCACTGAGCGTCCAGCATCCCTCTGGAAGCCTCCTTCATGTCTTCAACCTTCAGCTTGGATTCACTTAAGTGCACTCCTAGCTCAGCAAGGGTCTTCTCATGCTCTCTGCATTGCTCCACTAAGTGCAGATGTTCTGCCTTCAGGATCTCATAGTCCTAAAGTTTGAGAAATGTATACATGTAAAATAACTTGCTATGATAGGAACTTCATATGAATAGAATTTCGAAAACCATGGGGATGGATAATAATCAACAGCAAAAAAAAAGCAAGCACAAGAGTAACCTATGGATACCTAAAATAAAACCTGATTTCAAAGAGTAGGCCTACATTGCTAAACTCAGAGCTGTCAGTACTGCTGAGTTCTCCTATTGTTATTTTATTGTTACTAGTTTATGTCACTGAGGCAGCCACTGAGTTTAGCAGCTTACTCAATGTGTCGTATTTGCAACAACAGTATAAATTTAGGCTCACCAAGGCCTTCTCCGTAGCATTTGAACTAATTCAATTACAAGATCCCAACTTACGGCCTGAAGTATTGTTTGTTGTGGTCAGTGCCAGCTCTATGGGTCATTGCACTACCAGGGGCCACAAAGGAATCCTGACAAAAAGGCTGAACAATAATACAGTTGACTCCGGATATAACATCCTGGGCTATAACAGACTTGAAAGGCCGGTCCTGGCAAACTTCTGAAGGGCCTGTATATTTTTACTCCTAATGTAACATGGACTCATTTTCACCTCACCTCACTGTCAGCCATAACAGACCATATTTTGGCCCCTTGGCAGGAAAATATGTTGTTTATGATTACTCAGATTCCTTTCCCATGATGTCACTGATCTAAGCTACTCAATATCATACTTTTTCTGTTATATTTGGCAACAAATGGACGGCTGACGAAAATTACGCTTTTTTTGGGTCATGCATAATTGATGAGAGAGCTAATTATGCATTTTTTGTGGATAGTTTCATTAATGTATGCAGTACTGGGCATTATAAGCATATGGAAAGCAGAAAACTTCGCTTATTTATTGAAGAAGTGGTGATTCGGCTATAACAGATCTCAGTTATAACATACTTCTTTCTGTGGTCCCTTGCTTGAAGCCTGTTATATGAGGGGCATTCGGAAAGTCTTTACACTTTATTTTTTTGCCACAAATACAGAGCCCGTGCAGGTCAACAGAGAGGCACACATTATCTATAGAATCCTCCTGGGGGTGGATTCACAAAAGAAGCAAATAGATACAACGTTGCAAGGTCAGTTCACTTTTTCGCCACCGGAGGGGTGGCGCTGCTAGTTGGATTCACAAAGCAGCGCAACTACTTACAACCAGGCGGATCTCTACGCCTGCTCGGGAGGAGGTGTAAGCTGGAGACATGGTCGACGACTGGCTCCAATTCGGACCGGAGCTAGAAGTCTCAGATAGACCTCACCCAGCCTTTCCCCAGATAATCCAGGATCGCATGTGCTTGAGTAACTCCCAAACACTAAATTCATGTTAATCCGAACAACTTAATTTTGACCACGAATTTTGTGATTTTTCGCACTGTGCACAGGTTGGAAACCACTGCTCTAACCTAGGTAGTCATTCTGATCTACATTATTAGTAAGATGTTAAGAGTATGGCATGCCTGTACATAACAATGTGTCAAGCTGGGTCTGGAAGGCATATCTGTCCTAACCTGACTTGGCACTTGGACAAATCACTGTTTGTCAAAATCACTATTTAGAATTTCTTGCCCTAACTTTGCATGGTTGTAATGCCCCATCAACAACCTTTATGACAAAACATCTGAGGAATTTCAGATCAGACTGGGAACCTATATCTGTGAGATCATGCTAGTACTATTGCATTAGTCCAAAAACCTGCAATAAACTAAAGGCCGTGGAAGTGACCCACCTAAAATTTAAAAATATCAGTGCTTCATTGGACAGCCCTGGTACGCAATTCCACCTCAGATCAAATCATTATCCACCTCACCTTGCTCTTCTTGTCCAGTGCTTGAGTCTTCTGCATAAGTTCTGCTATCTTTTCTCTGTCTCTCACCAATGTGTCCTGAAGTGACTGCCTCCACTCCTTTTCTACCCTCAGGTCCCCTTCCAGAGTGGACGACCTGATCTCCTTATCCGCCACCTGCTGGCCCATATTACGCAGGGATTCATGCGCAGCCTCAAGGTTTTGCTCGGCATCCTGATTCCTAACCACAAAAATAAATTTCCAGGACTGTAATTTTAATAAGCGGGCAGAACAAAATCAGGATTAAGAAAACAAAAAGCAGAGACTGGATATAACATGGAAAACGGTTATCTGACAATTTATAAGTGGAAATAAATGTATTCCTGCAAACTGTATAAGAGTCTATCCAGCCGCAAGGAATTCAGTTATGTTCAACTAACACGTAAATTGTGAAAAATGATTGTATGTGACTCAGTACACCTAAGAATATATATCGGCGTTATTCTGACAAAAGGGCAAATGCGACATTTTGTCAGAATAACGATGATATTAAGCTTACTAAAGATTTTTTCCCCTCGGAACAGTACAGAATTAGCCAGTCTCTGCTGTGATCAGGCGTCATGTGGTAAAACAATAAGTGGAAAATATCAGTCATAACACAATATGATGATAAACTCATTAAAATCATAAAGGATGACTATAAAATTAATCCAAAAAAACCAAAGCACTAAAATTGGCCACACCCAACAGAACGGGACATGCCACATTTTTATTGTATCTGTGAGCATGGAAGAACTTAAAAACCAAAGTAAAATGACTGAATACCATTGACAAGGACACCTGTTGTCTCATCATTTTCTTTATTCGCGCCACACTAATAAATGTAAGAAAACTTGGACAATATACACAATGCCACTAGTACACAACTTGAGCTGCTGTACACATCTACAATTTATTTTTCATGATTTTTTCAGTATTTATTTAGCTAGATAAACAGAATACAACCAAAATGTGGCCGTCTGTGCTGGAAGGTTTGCCAGTTCACTCCCCAGTGATAAGTTACCTTCAGTTTAGCACTGACGCTTACGATACATGATTCAGCAAAAGAAAGCGACAGATTTCAGGATAAGTCATTTAAATTGGCTGCATATTCTTTGATCCCCCCACTCATAAATAAATACATAATTAAGCAAACAACAAATCCCATACACATGAAAAGCAAAAGTTGCCATTTTGCATAATATGGCTGTAGGCACATTGAGAAAGTCTACTCCGTTACTTTGCTAATTCGTAATATTGAACAAAAAGCCCATTAAATAAGTTAGTCAATAAATAAATAAGTAAACGAAACTGCACGTCCATTTACCTACTTTTCCTCCAGTTTCTGCATAGTGTCAGCCATGGAGGTGGACTTCCTTTCCAGTTTAGCTATCAGATCTGCTTTATGTTTCAAAGATCCCTCGCACTCCTGCAAAAGTTTGCATCATCCCTAAATATTGGAGATTCTTTTCCTCGACTTTTTGATTGTCACAATAAGCCCTAAGCAACCCCCACAAATCAAAGCATATTCAAGTGCTGCAAAGGACTAGAACCAAACAATAGGCACAGTAATTTATTTGAAAGGCTTCAGTTTAAAGAGTCTCACCTTCCTTTCGAAAGCTGTTCACAAATATTTAAAACTGCCCAGGCTTTTCTGTCTGACGCTGATTTGATACAGATACCACGGAAAACAGCTGTTACAATACTCACAGGGTTACATCCCTATAGAGCCTCCTTTTCAGCCCTCTGGCACGTTAAGCCCTCCTTTTTATAGGCAAACTCTGTCAACAGTAGCAACAGTAATACAGAGACCCACATGCAATGGTAAGTATGGAAATATTCTACGTAACAAGGTTTTTGAAAGGTAAGCCTTTTTAAAAACAAGCCCTTCAAAAGCATTTTCTCAGTGAAATATTTCACTGCGACTTTCTCATTTTTTTCTCCTCTGGAGGAGGAGGGCCATTTTCAACGCTGGTCAACAGAACGTTGCACTTTTCCAGGTGAGATAGCATTTCACCAATCTGGCTAGTTTTGGCCTGCAGACGACTTACTAATTCGCCCTTCTGGGTCAGCTCCTGTTCGCACTCCTAAAAGAGTATGAGAATAAGATTGGGCTCTGAAATTTTGCATTTTTCTTTTGGAAAATAGAGATTTGGGAAATATGTGCACCTTAAAATAGGCAATTTCTGCCAAGCTGTGAAAAGTGCATTTGCTGAACAAATGAATATGATTAATTTAATTACTTAAGTACATGCATTCCTAGAGTTCAAGTACCCCTCATGCCCATTTGGATGGGATTCAGGTACTGAGAGGTCCTGATTTTTAGTCAAAATACTCAGGTATCAAGGCTCAGCATTTCCTAGCCTTAATGCACACACCTACTTCACATATTTAAAATGCAACGATGCAATATAAGATATGTATGTGGTGCAATAAAACGTGTCAATGTGTGTCATTAAAGCTAAGTCTGTACACACAACTGAAATAGGGAAGATTCTTTAATTTGCATGTTGTTTATCTTATGTAATACTGCAGTTGTTAATAATATTATTTGTTATATTTGGTCATTTGCATAGGTCATAATCACTAAATCATGTCACATTCTGAGTGTGTAAAAATGACTGAGTTCTCAGTTAATGCTAGGATGTAACAGTAATATTTTATGCTCTCATACCTTCACACCACCAAACCCTTTCACTTCACCTTACCTGCAACTTTTTGTACATCTCCAGATTGATGAGTTTGATGTCGTCCAACTGCCGTCTGAGGGAGATTATGGTGTCTTGCTTTTCATGAATGTCCTTCTCCAGCAACTTCATGGCAACTTCCATCTCTGCCTTCAAACTTATCTGCAAATTATCATCATTAACCAAAACTGTTGGTACATAATGCAGGAACATTTTGACACGAGCTCTACCACCGGTGCCGTACCTGCAAATGCAATTCCTTCTCTGCTTCCTGCTTCTTTTGCCTCTCTTCTTCCAACTGCTTTTGCAACTCAGAATCATCAAGCTTTGCATCCCCCTTGTTCTTGTAAGAAGTATCAATTGATATCTGCAAGTAATCAATGTTCTTGAAACATTTCCTGCACAACAAATACTAATCAAACAAATCAATTACTGTCACAATTACACGTTAACTAGCGAAGACCATGGTTTCATCCAGCTATTCTTTTCACAACATTACTGACCTCCTCAATGTTAACACAGGCATCTGGGTCTAATCCAAGCTTCTTCTTCAATTGGATGTTCTCATCTTGCAAAGAAAGAAGAGAATTCTTTGCAATAGCCAAATCTTCCTTCATCAGAGCATTTGTGGTGGTCAGAGTCTCAACTTTGGCTTGGAGGTTGGTCACAGTGGCACTAAATTACACCATAAATTTCATTAGAAAAAAGGCAGCATAGCAAAACATCATCACTGAATTAACAAAATGTATTCCCATAGTATACTAATATTTTTTTATAATGGATACCCCGTGATAATCCTCCTTGGGCTTTTTAGGGGATCATCTTTTTAATTAACCGACTTTAATCATTGCCTTTGCTGTGATGGATTTTGATTGTGGGAGGAAACGGGAGAACCCCGAGAAAACCCACGCGAACACGAAGAGAACCCATCGAAACTCTATCCACATAAGTATCCTCTGTCCGATCCAGGGATTGAACTCAGGACCATAGAGGTGGAAGGCTGCAGCGCTAACTACTCCGCCACCGTGTCGCCCTGGTATACTAATATTGTAATCACTTATAAATTCCACAGTGTAACTCTCAAACAATAAATTTTAAGTCGTACCTCTAATTACCACAGGAATACGATTTTTCATTAAGTTGATCCTGCAAGGAAACTTGAAATCTTACTTCAAATGCCTGTTCAGTTCCTCTATGTAGTTCTTCTGGTCCAATACAGTGGTCATGTTGTTCGTGTCAAGGTCTTCATCTGGGGAATCATCACTCTTGTGGCTGTTGGACCTCAAGTACAGTGAGAAGTCTATGACACCCTGCTGGCAATCCAGGTCTTCCTCCTTTCATAATGAAAAATGTTGAGAGTAACTGTTCATGTAACTGAAGGTTATCAAGCTACTCGTGTGCGAGCATAATTGTTACCAATATTCCTTCACTCAAAAAAATTGTCTTCAAAAATCACTATACCTGCAGCCCAATCCATTAAGAAACAAATTTGCAAGCAAGTGAAATTGCAAGCAATGGTGCTAAGTAAATGAAGCTAGTTTAAGTATCTTTTTTCTTGAATGAAGGCTGTATTTACTGATATTAAAAAGTAGGATTAGTGTATGACTGTAGAGGAGCTACTGCAAAATTATGGCAACATCCCAGAAGCCCTGCGGAATTGATTCTCACCTTGACACAGAAGTTGCAGTCAATTACGTTTAGCCCCACAAGCAGTCCCATAATGAATACTGACTCGTCACACATCATGAGTGCAGATGGTTCATAAAATTCAGCCAGGCAGTCATCACGATGGTCAAGAAGCACCTTGAAGTAGTCCGCAAGCTTCTTCTGCATGAGTGCCAAGCGTAGCCAAGCTCTCGCCCTTCCCAAGTGAGTACTGAAATACAAATCATATTTAAAATCTCAGCCACTAGCATCCCTCAGAGGAGCAAGCTTCGCTGTCTAGCTGAAGATTTAATATTCCAAGATATAAATTAGAAATTCGCCTCCTCAAGCAGTGAAATTCTACTGTAAGGTAATGTAATTTACAGAGTAATACCCTTGAGCAGTCCATTACGCACAATCTTCAAAACTGAATTAAGAGACATTCCCAATACTAACCTGACTGTTGGAAGATCCCTGACGCTCACTGTGATATCTTGGGCCTCCATGCACAACTTCTCAACTGCTTGCAGTACATCCCAGAGTTCCTTTTTAGGACCCAGAAGACCCTAAAACAAAGAAATGCCATCATGTTTTAATTTCTTGAACAAACGTTAAGCACAAAGATCGATTAAAATAGGTCTGGTCATAGGTCGCACCCATGTATTTTTTAATGCTTTAAAAAGTACAATACATGCTCATTTTCCAATGTTTCACGTTTGACTTGGTAATATGGAAGTGCCTTCAGCCTCCACTGATTTCTTCAACATGTGACGTCCAATAAATTATAAACATATCTTATGCAGAAAAATCAAGCATCTCAAAGTAAAAAGTAAGTCAATTTTAGAATGAACTTAAGAGCACATGGCTTGATTACATACAGCTATTGAAGTAGCATCATGTGGTTTTAGGGAGGCATGATTTCTGTTAGTGTTTGGTCACTCTATCATCTAGTGTGATAATTTCAGGACAGCATCACTCGGAAAGGGAACTATCACATCATATTTCCAGAAGTACAGGGTGTCCACAAATAATTCTAGAAAATGCAATATACAAGGTACAACTCCCGTACATATCTCATCGCAAAGAGGAAGGTTGAAAGTTTTTTTTGGCATATCTCACCGTATGAAATGATTAGTCTCGTGCCATCTAGGAGTTAAAAATAGCGTCGGCGGTGGAAAAGGCGTGGTTCGTTGCAGGAGTGGTTAATATCACAGCTGCAAGAAGATGCCCCGGATTTCATCTTCCAACAAGATGGAACTCCTCCGCATTTCAATCTCCATGTCCGTGACTACCTGAATGGGCTACTGCTTCAAAGGTGGATCAGGTGCTCCACTGACAGCCATGCAGTGTTCCGGGCTTGGCCACCCAGTTCACCGGATTTGACGCCGTGTGATTTTTTTGTGGGGGTACATTAAGGATGAGTATTTGTGTCACCCCTCCCGAGATCTTCGGCCGAACTGAAGCACCGCATCACTTCTGTCGCGGCTTCCATAACGCCGGACATGTTGCAACGCACCGATTTCCGGTTAAACGCCTGGCGTGTCACACGCGGTGCTCATATCGAGGGTTTGTATGTATGTAAAAAAACTTTCAACCTTCCTCTTTGCTATGGGATATGTATGGGAGTTGTACCTTGTACATTGCATTTTCTAGAATTTTTTTACTTTGGCCCCATCATTTGTGGACACCCTGTAGAACCATTTTTAAAAATGTAATAATTCCACATCATTACTGGCTTTACCAATTCTTCCTATATTAAATTCTTGCCTCTGCTGGGTCAGAGCATAATTGATAAAATACCTTCACATCCTAATTGTCTACACTTTCACAGAATAACAATGTTGAAACCACAGATTCAAATTACTCCACTAACAAAGACAATTGCACTACTCGTATATTAAATACAGGCACACACAAATCTCTCATCAAAAACTCTAAAATCCAAAAACCTCTGAAGGTTGATTGTATCAAAGTCCATAAAGTGCTTTTATAGTATAAAATGATAATGCTGGACAACTTGCACAAATTTTAGAACCTGAAACCATACTGCCAGAGAGGTCAACCCTCTGAAACATTCACGATGTGAAGTTTCATGTATGGTTCTGGCTGAGAAAAACTTTGTGCTTCACTTACAACTGTCCGTGGTAGAAATAAGATGCAGAAGCCCTTCCCATTTTATAGGCCTATTACACTGCAAATGCCACTGTAATTCTTTTAGGATAAACGATTGTGAACCCGAATCAATATCTTGCTGAATGTAAAAAAACATGTTCCTAACCTTTTTTGGCTTCAACCCATGGCGCATGACATGCTCCAAGACAATGAAGAAGTGCTGCAGGGGAACATGGTCAATGTCCAGCATCCGACCATACTTGAGAGATGACTCGATCAGTTCCTTGACAACAAGCTTGGTTATGTTCACAAGGTTGCTGCGTTCTATCACAACTGGATCTCGATCTGCCAATGAATTAGCATCAAAAACACGATCAGTACAGGTAATCTTGGTGCACAGCTATGGAGAGAAATTATTATTTTTGGGGCAACATTGTCATAAAATATGCATTGACAAATACTTCAAAAATTAAACCACTAGGGACTAGGCTTACATTAAGATGCCACTTACAACCTATACAAAATAATTGTCTAATTTTAAACAATTTTTGTCATATGTGGCAGGAACTTGTTCAGTACAGGACAGTTGCACAAAATGGAAAAAATCTGCTCTAAACAGGTTTGGTTATCTGGCATGTAACATCGGTGTAGGAAACACAAGTAACATTAAACATCATTGTCACGTATCAATGCGGGACAACAACTTAAGTAAAAATTCCAGATGGTGGAAGAAGCATCTGTTAAGCCGAATTTTCAACAAATAGTTTACACGAGTCATGTATTTTGTCCTGTGTAAACCCTGGAAAAAGGTAAAGAAAAGACCTGCTTCCTCCACCATGTGGGATTCTCTTGATTTTCTTCCACATTGTGCTACAATCAGGATTTTAAAACTAGGTACTCGAGAGAAGAGAATTAATAAAAACCACAATATCCACCTTTCATCCCATAGAATGGGTATGGATCAGGTGGCGATGGAGACCTCACAGGCACCACCTGCTCTGAATTATTAGCACTATTTTCTGGCACACTAAACTCCACATCCTGAAGCTCCTTCAGACACAGCCATTCCCCATCCACAGACACACGGAAGTTGCAGAGGTAAATTGTATCCTGCGCGCCCGCCATATTGTAATCAAACATGCTAGCAATTACAGTTCACAGCCGGAAGAGTCAAAACCCCATCCCTAAAACTGCGTCAAAAACGTAGCCACCCGTACATTACACTGTTTCACCCTCCTCTGTGGAGATCAATATTATTGATTCCAGGTTGGCTGAGGGGGAAAGGGCCCTTCGCACTGCAGACTTGCCTGCCAGATGGCAGTATCCAGAGAAAGTCTCCAGGACTAAAATCAATACAGGATTAGGCTAGGTGGACTAAGCCAGCAGTTGTAAACCAGAGATGGCACCTCTGTTACTACACAATCTTTATGCTTCGGATCTGAATCCACCCACCACCAATTTCAGCGTAATGTAGCATATGGCTCGAACATAATAACTGAGTAATTGAAATTGTTTTGCACAAGGAAACGACGACGCACTAGGTTGTGGCCCAGACCCAATATTTAATATCGGAAACTGGTATTCTGATGAAATATGCACACATATTAGAACATATACATACAGGTTGTTCCAATTGAAAGTTCTTAGTTTGCACATTTCTGGCCCTAAGTTTAAGCAGACTTTTAGTGGTTATCAAAAGTATTAGCTGCTAATGTTAGATCACATTCTAGTTTTGAATGACAATTTCCAATTGGGTATGGCCCATTGGAGCAACTGGCATCAAAATAAATTCAATTTTTTTGTAAGCCACACCCTGTCGAGAGGTGTTAAAAAGGATGGGCCTCTGAACCTAATATTTACAGGTAATGCTTTTGATATCCACTAGATGACTAGAAGTAACTGTTTAAAATTAACAACTTAATGCCAAAAATCACTAACTAAAATGAACGTTTTCACTGGAACACCATGTTGATGTCCAGAAACTCATACACATTGTCTTATCTGAAACTCGGAAAACCAAACATTTTTTCAAGACAGGCCATAGTGAAGATTGTCTTTTGTCTCCTTCCCACTATCCTTTGCACGAGCGATGCCGTTGGCATGCCATGTACTTCGCAGGCATGTAAACACATGCACAATGTATAAGCGCTATCGCTTGCATCATGACGTCAGAACCGCTACAACTCACTTCGCTCATCAAACCACTTACATTTAAACGCAGCTTGGCTATTCTGCCATCCCAAGGAGAAATACCCTATCTCCAAAACTAGTAAGGGCGAAAGTCGCATGCATGCCCCTGACTCAGGAGGGATTAGTGCAGGGCATGCATGCGACTTTTACCCTTACTAGTTTTGGAGATAGGCTATTTCTCCTTGGGACCAGTGCCGGATTTCCCGTTAGGCACAGTAGGCACTGGCCTAGAGGCGGCCCGCAACTTTGACGCGGCTTTGACATACGTAGCATCTGTCAACACTCACATTTGCGTGCTTTCCTCTTCTTGGCGGACAGCTTCATGCTGTCCCTCGAGACGACCAAGGATGGCCACTTGTCCGCATCGTCAGGGGACTTGGGAGTGGACGGCGCAGGAGATGGAGTCGGTGAAGGGCTGTTGCTCTCATTGCCCCTTCCTGTCGAAGTAGTTGTCACCGGGGAGTGAACTGGCAAACCTTCGCTGGCAGACGCCATCTTTGCACCAGGCCCCAACGGAACGGGCTGCTCACACCACCCAGGAGCCAGGGCAGAGGGCGCATGCGTGCATCGCTATCATTGGCTGGAGATGGGGCCATACGACGTGTTATTGGACGACCCACTGTTTGTTGTGAACTATTGGATCGCGTCGCGTTGGAAGGACGGAATAAACAGCGATTTACAAAGAGCGGAGAACTGATTTGAAATAGCGGCGGAATATAAAGTCATGCGCCTCACAGTAGGCCTACCTAGGGTTATGTAAGATCCCAAAGAAGAAGCTACTAATACTTATTTATTAATTTATTTATTTTTGGCGCAAACATTCGATTTCCGCGTCTCTCTGTTTGGTGCCGTTGCCAAGGCTGGCGGCCATTTTGAAGTGTGGGCAACTCCAACGAGGTATAAATAGGGTACAGGCAAAAATAGGGTCCGCCATCTTTGATTCGCACGTGTTCTTGCCATGTAGTTGACATGGCCGCCAAAACCACCAAAGATGGCGGACCCTATTTTTGCCTGTACCCTGTTTATACCTCGTTGGAGTTGCCCACACTTCAAAATGGCCGCCAGCATTGGCAACGGCACCAAACAGAGAGACGCGAACATCAAAGGCGCCAACAGAAGTTTGCGCCTCTTATGTAGTATATGCTCCCTGATATTGATTTTAAATTATTTCCTTTATTATTCCCCCAAACACTCTGGCAGCCCAAACAACAAACTGACGCTGTCCTTATCAACCTGCACCACCTTACACTGCTACGTCGCAAAGGACCATCTCCCACACACGTCCCAGTCACAAGTTTTGGAGATAACATATTGCACTAATAACCTGTCAAGTCCACAGAATGACCCCGCGACTCTAACATCGATCGAGTGTGTGTAAAGAAAGAGCGCCACTGTCTGGGAAAGGTGCACGTAAGATCAACAGGTTCCAATTTCGAAACCCACGTGCTGCCTCCGAGGAAATCACTCACGTTCCATTTATACCTCGAAATTGGTTGGAAAGACGATATGGGTCAATTTCTGGAAATCTTTTGTCCGCCTTCAGGAACTTGCGCAGGATACATCACGCAGCCTGTAACACTAGGATGTCAGTCCACAGCAGTTTTCTGCAGACGATGCTTCTGGAAGGATCTTTGTCCACACACAGCCACTTGTCTTACTTACCAGGACTGTAAATTAACTTGGGCTGACTTTTGGGGGAAGTGACCGCACCGAAAAAGCTTCAGGATGTATGGGATGATATTTGAGAGTGTGCAGTATTTTGTTCAGGTATGTTGTGTAGAGGTCACATACGGTGCATGATACAAATTATGCTTTTATTCAAATTAGGCATGTTCTTTGTTTTTTATTGGTTCATTTCATGATTCTGTGATTTTTCTGTGCAAAATTGCTTTAGTGGCGATAACTCGCTGGTTGTGTAAGTTTGTTGCAGCTTAATTAACTGCAGATTGCTGTTTTTTTGAAACTTCTGTTACGATGCAGTCTTACGTGAAGTTTTAATCAAACGCTCATAATAAAATGGTCTAGTCTAAAAAGTACACACTCCACTTTAAACTATGTCGAGTCGTAACATTTGGCTCAAGAGTGATTTTTAATTGATATTTTTTTTAAATGAGATATTACATTTATGAGTGATTTCCACTCAATGTATTCGGTGCACCACTCAAGCTGAGTTAATTTTTTGTCACAACTGAAATTTTCACATCCAATTATTTATTTCAGGTTGTACAAGCAACGCATCGCAAGTACATTATATTTATGTTACTTTTCTGATCCGTGCTCCATCAACATTTCTAGAATATATTCATCACTTGTAAATTAGTACAGAATATAAGGGGCCCATAATTATTACATATTTGAAACTGTTTACTATAGTTTAGTCAGGAACAGTGCCAATAATAATGATTTGCGTCCAACCAAAAGTCTCTGAGAAAGAAGAGAAATTGTGCGCAGTCCTCTATTTTTGACAAGAGTGCTCTCTAATGGCCCGTAATTTGTCACAGCCTTTTCCCATCGCCATTATTCACTCCACTTAGCATCATTTCATCGGCACTTATGGCTGTCAAATTCGATTTTCGAATCGGACAAAATCATCAAGAAATGGCAAGTGCTTCGATTTTCTCCCGATTTTCATCCACGTCCTTGGGCTAACAACACAACGCGTCGTAACACGATCCCAGTCTTCCGCTAATGAAGTTTCCATCCCTCATCTTGTCAGAGAAGAATTAGCTTTGATGCACAGATCAGGTAGCCAAAGTTAGCGCAATTACCGCAGTTGCCAGAACTTCGTTTATTTTTGCCGGTCCATGAATAAATCTAAGGAGATGTGACCCAAACTATTGAACAGAATCAAAAGTACTGCCCATACTGCGACACAGTGGAGTACGTGATTTGAATTATTATTATTATAGGAATCAATACCAGAAAAGGTTTTCTCCCAAATCATTATTCTGTTCAGTCTGCAGACACTTTGGATTGTTAGGTTCAAATTACATCCAAACGTGAGATCTTTATTGAATCCTGCCTGATACGTATAAACTATTATTAATTTATGTACCCTCAGAAAGAGTATGGAGAAGAGGCATGGAAGAGGATACTAAACAGGGCCGGAATGCGAAACGTGGTGTTCCACACCCAGGAGGTGTACTCGGACCGTCTTCTCCCAGAACTGGCCGAGGCCACGGCCGCGGTCACCGGAGATGTGGCCACACGGGATCAGTTCCTCCACTACTTCGGCCGATGTTTCGTGCGATACTGCGGACATTTCGGGTACGACAAAATCATAATGGCCAGCGGACGGTACATGTGCGAGTTCCTCAACGGAATGGACAACATTCATCAGCAGATGAGGCTCAGCTACCCCAGGATGAGAAGTCCATCTATGTATGTCACCCATATGGACAACAATGGGGCTGTGCTGTCATACAGAAGCTCAAGGGTCGGCCTGTCACACTATCTCATAGGTGAGTGGACATCTTTGGACATTGTTGGTATTATTACGAAACTCCATATTGATGTCTGAGGAGGGGCAAGGGATATATGACGCAAACACGCGACATGGAGATTAAACTAGAGCAAGGATTCGTGACTGATTCAGTTAGGACGTCTCAGGAGGATTCTAGTGGTTTTCAATAAAGTGATTGAAAGAGCAGGGTTCCAAATATGTATCAATGAATATGTGACCGCAACCGAAATTGCACAGTTTTGAGTCAAGGTTAAAGTTAATGTGATTAACTAATCCTTTTTCTCCATGATGTGTACCATTCACGGCTAATCTATTATCAGCTCCATTTCCGCCACAGGTCAGTTGGTCCAAATCGCAAAAGATTTCTACCAGAAAGACATGGAAGTGATCATCATGCAAGAATCGGAAGCATCTCCCAACAACCAAAACTACCTGATGCGTATGCGTCTCAATTTCGACAATTCTGATTACCTCTCTATGAAGAGCGAATGTACCAAACACATCGAAGAAGTTATTGTCGTTCCATACATAAAATATTATGCCTCTTTCAAAAACAATGTAACTAATGATTATATTTTCAGCTTCACTTTGCTCCTGTGACGTGGCATCATTTCCTGAAGCTATTCCCATTTTGCTTTGTCTTCGACGCCACAATGACGTTGTTAGCAGTTGGAACAAACTACAGGGAACTATTTCCAAATCTGGACATGGCCGGACAGCCAGTGGAGAACTTTTTCAATCTGAGGAGACCAAGAATACCTCTCAGCTGGAAAAATGTTAGTTCTTATATATAGGCCAAGGGCTGAAAAGTTACGCGAGTTTTCTGGTCGAGGAGACACAGTAATCAGCTTTGTAGCAGACATTCAGGCGATTGGAAACTTCGTAGTCAGGCTTTAAGAGAGATACTGATTCAGACTTATTTACACAAAATTGAGAGCGTTGGCTATTTCGACTGTAACCAATCGTAATGGCTTACACCTACAGGGCAATATTCATGTAGAAAATAAATCAACAAAAATTAACTAGTCACAGTCGAGTAGAGACCTCTCACTGTGCTCAGTAACGTACAGTGAGCAGTCTCTAATTCTCACATTTACCTAAGCTCGTGTGGCCTTGAACCCCCATTTTTCTGCCTACGCGCCCGTATTAATGCAAATTAGGGTAAATTTTCAACAATTTCTCACACATGAACATTTTATAACAGGTAATGTACCTGCAATCCATAATGTGCGAAATGGGAGTCAACGCAACCGTCAAGTCCTTGGGGTCAATGAGGGCCAAGTCGACCATGTCATCAACAGGGTCTCTAAACAAGGGCGACCCTGGGGCCGAAAAATCAGATCCCTCAAAACCCGAACCAAGTAACGAACTGACTGTACCGCAAGACACGGCCACAAAGACTCTAATTCTGAAAGGAGAAATGCGATATATGGATGAATGGAAAGCAGCGGTGTTCCTATGCAGTCCAGTGTAAGTGATGCGGACAGGAGCGAGAGTAGCGGGTGTGCGCAGCGAGCGCAGCGCAGCATACCCTCGCAGCGATGACTTGTCCTGAACAATTTTGCTTATTTTTCAGGATAGGGAGCATCAGCGAGATGGCCGAAATGGGCATATACTTCACTGACCTCAGCCTCCATGGTCATGGAAGGGAGATGATATTCGCCGGGCAACAGAATGCGACCAAGTGGGTCAATCGAACCTGGATTCAGTGTCTAGAAGACACGATAGCAAGCGTTGGAATATAGATAATGCCATTGGAGTATATTTTTGGTGATCTCTTTACCCTTTAGGCTTTGGACCTCGTGGTCAAATCAGCTTATTTGGTCACGTGCACCGTAAAAGCCTGGTCCTTACCCCTTTGACCCATCCTTATCTAAGAGAACTGATAAAACTGAGATTCTGAAATTAGTAATTACAAGAGACTGGTTGTGTACGATTAACATTTTGAACGAGCTTATTTACAATTTAAAATAGTTGGTATTATTAGCCTTTGCAAGTATATTAGCTGTTTAACTTTCGAATTTAATTGCTATTTTTGAAATAAGCGTAAATACATAATTATTAACAAAAGACGTCATTTGAAAATAATCTTTATAAACATTTTGCGCCTTTTTTGGTAATGTTCATAATATTATCATGGCAGCTCAGTAAATTATTTTAATTTGATTAGACTTAATTAAAAATTCCCCAGGTAATTCCGTAATTTTAGTAGTGTAATTTGATGCTTGTTATAGTCACTAGCACGTAATTCAAGCAGTAGATGCTTTATCCTAGGTCAATCCTAGGTCACGTAGCCTACAGTAATCACACGGCACATGACCTAAGATTAAACCAACAGGATAACAATAGGATAGTCGGCTCAGACCTGTCAATAACAATGATCAACTTTCACGACCAATTAATATATAACTCTCTCTCTCTCTCTCTCCCTTGACCTTTACATTCACCTGATGTCCCCCAGGCTTCACCCTGTGAAACCTCGGTGACCTTTTACCCCCATCAATTTGCTCTAAAGTCTGAGCCGGCCATCCTAAAGTTATGTGCGAACAGTCCTGTTGGTTTTCGCAGGCTTCAAGTCCTCTACGAGCAAGCAGGTCAAAGGTCAGGGGAGCTGAAACAGAGCTACGATCTTCTGGACGAATGGAAGAGCAAAGGAGAAGGTCTCCTGTACTCTATGCTTCCACAGTCAATCGCCGAGAGACTCAAATCCGGAGAATGTCCAATGGAGACATGCAAGGTTGGCACCATTTTTGTCAATTAATTATTCGTCATGGACAAAAAAAAGGGTCGGGCTTTTTTCTACATAGTATAGCGACTCCAAACCTGTCCTGTAATAGGTACAAACTTCTCAACTTTCTTACCCTTGCTTTCACTCCAGAACAGGATACGGGTATAGACGGTATGGAGCACTGCACGAAGTTCACGTGTGGTGTGCTTGTCACTCAATGACAAGTTGTGAATAAAACATTAAGTGGGACATAGTCATGCAGGCAAAAGTAGGCGATTGGAGTACACTTTTGAAATTTCCAGACATTCGACGCAGTGACTATCATGTTCTGCGAAATGATGGACTTCGCCGGTATGGTTGAGCAGAATGCAATGGATGCAGTCACCTCACTCAACACAGTCTTCTCCGAGTTTGACCGAATCATGGACCGATACACTGTCTACAAAGTGAGCCTTCCTTTCACTCCTTTCAAACCGTACGCTCATGGCATTGTTTAACAGGTGGAGACAATCGGCAATATTTACATGGCTGTCAGTGGTGCTCCAGATGAGGTGCCAGACCACGCCAAAGATGTTGCTGAAACAGCCTTGGACCTAATCGCAGCCGTACCTGACATTGACATACCTTCCGGAATGAAAGTGCACATACGAGCAGGTACTCTCGAAGAAATTGGGCGAATGTGGACCATACTGCTCACGATTACCCCCTAAATTGCAGGGATCCATTCAGGACCAGTGGTCGCCGGAGTGGTCGGGATGAAAGTGCCTCATTATTGCTTCTTCGGAGACACGGTCAACACCTCCGCTCGTATGCAGACCACGAGCATGGTGAGCAAACAACAAACAACGAATAGCCTATAACTAAGCCTAACATAAATTGTTGTTATTACAGGTCGACAAGGTGCACATTTCGTTAAATACTTACAACAGATTGATGGAGTATGAAGACTACTTCGAGACTGAATACAGGGGTACTATTCAGGTCAAAGGGAAGGGGAAGATGGACACTTATTGGTTGTTGGGAAGGAAAGAGAAGAAGTAATTGCTCATAGGAGTTACACTGCATAGAACACCTCAATGCCTTATTCAGAGTAGTAGGCACTTGTTCTCTAGGTACATTATTATTGCAATTATTATATCACTGACAAGGTGCGAATATTTGGCTGAACACATCACGTAATGGTAACAAATTTTTCATCGCATAATTTCATACAAATTTGCATACCAATTTGATAGATTTGATCAGGTGACCAACAGTGTTGCCGTAGTCGCCTCTAATCAAAGCATGTCCCACCTACATCAAGAGTAGGCTAATGAACCTGAGCCAATTACATTATATACACACCAAGCCCAAGATCACACAAGTGTTGAACATTCACCATAACAATATCACAAAATCGCACGTGCTAATGAGAATCGCCCACTTACATAACCCGCATTGTTCTCTGCTCGGAAAGAAAAAAAAAACACGCAACCCCGCCATTAAATGCTAGAAACATCTTCACCTTATTCACTCATGGATGTGGCAGTGAAACTAGTTCCGAGTCCTCACACACACACACACTCACATACTGAAAGGGAAACTACGGAAACTTGGCCCACATTTGCACCAATAGTCAGACGCCAGTGACCTTATTCCTCAGGCTTGTTGTAGTTGGTTTTTGTCCAGTGGCGGGTTGGCCATTGGTAACCCCGGATTGAACCCGTACCAGCTTCCGGGTTTTATGGGGACAAATGGAGGACTGTGACTGGTCCAATCAGCTGTGTCAAGGATAGACAATTTTTTTTATTTAAAACTTTTATTTATTTTTTGAGACGGACTCGCCGGTTGTGCTCAGTGCTGGAGGCGACCAACGCTTCTGTAAAACGTGTCCGAACTGCTAGTTATGTACTTTTTGTGGCCGATGCTGATCGGGATGTTGGTGTCCTATTCGAATGCAGCCCCCAAGGTAAGGTCAAGCAAGAAAAAAGTGCCTTGTGATTGCATAGAGTGTGCCATGTTGTTAGAACATAATGACTTGTGTACTGTACAATGATTGTTGCTTACTGTGGGCATTTTAAAAAGTTTCGAGCAATAAACAATGAGCATCATGGATATATTTACGAATTTGAAGACCGCACCAAAAGTGAAAGTCAAAGTTTCTCCGCAGCGTTGCAATGTTTTCTAAAAAGAAATTACTGGCACTACCGAAAATCAAACGGTACATGACTCATCCTTCATTAGGTACATTTGTTTGAATTATATTGTTTTGATACAAATTTTGTTTCACATTGCCATACCAATGTTCATACAGATTCATAGTACTGCAGTGCTATATCTTTTCAGCCACAAGCGTTAGAAGAATTCCTTCGCAATGAGCGACAAATATGCCTGTGTAGTAAGTAATCCCCACTGTATTTATACGAAACAAAGTTGATAACATAAGTTGGTTACAGCATGTGGCTTAATAAACAGAGAGCAACGGATAGTCGGGGGTAAGGCCACAGTAGTCAACGCTTACCCTTGGCTAGTGGCACTGCATTTCCGAAAGAAGTTCTACTGCGGAGGAACTCTTATTAACGACCAGTATGTCATGACTGCAGCACACTGTGTTGACGGGTAAGTCATCTAACTGTTTTTTTTTGGGTACAGCTTATTTAAGAGTCATATCCGTAGGCTTCCGTACCAGAACATAATCCTGGTTCTGGGTGAGCACGACCAGAACACCACGACGGATTCCCAGTCCCTGGAGCGCAACATCGCCGAGGTGGTACGACACCCTCACTTCTCCAGGCGCACCTTTAACAATGACATCGCTCTTCTGAGGCTGGATCAGCATGTGCCGTTCAGCCAGGAGATCAGCCCGGCCTGCTTGCCCACGCAAGGTCTGAGATATATTCAGTCGACATAAATCTAACGGTACTTATGCAAATGGCGGTGGCGAGAGATTATTGTCTCTGCTGGTGCCGGGGTCACTTATTTTGTATTGTTGTTTGTGTATTTACAGATAGGAATTTCGTAGGGGAGCAGGCAACTGTGGCTGGATGGGGACGGACCTCGGAGAAGGGGTCGCCTTCAAACATACTCAGGGAGGTCACGGTGCCTATTTTCGACAACGACAAGTGCGTGCAGCAGACCAACTACACCAAGAAGGAGATCACAGAGTTCATGATGTGTGCTGGATACGCGGATGGACAGAAGGATGCCTGTCAGGTATGGGGAGATTGATAAATTCCAGACTAGATTTTTAAATAAAACTGAACAAATTAGTCTACACGTATGACCATTTTTACTGCAACGGTGATAAGCATCCCTGGTACACTACTGTATGCTATTGCCTAAATAATGGGGTACATGAGACATACCCTACTCTGCGTGTAAGGTTAAACAATGTTAAAAAATAGTGTTTTCTGACTATCTCACTACCGATATTTTGAAAGCAATGGTTTTAAAACTCTACCTCCACAGGGTGACAGCGGAGGTCCATTGCATTGGGAAAATGAACAACATCGCAAAGAAGTTATTGGCATAGTTTCGTGGGGCCAAGGATGTGCCAGGGCAGGATACCCAGGTATGTCCATATTATGCATATCTGAACTTGTTTTGGGCCAACAATTACATCCTGTCTAGCACTCTAATAATTGTAATGAAGCAAGAGTTGCTAATTTTGTAACCGATTTAATAATAATAATAATTTTTAAACAATTCAGGTGTGTACACGCGAATCACAAGGTATCTTCAGTGGATCCGACAAAACACTAAAGACGCCTGTTACTGTGGGAACTCTTCCGAAGAAGAGAGCGAAGAGGAAGAAGAAGACGACGACGAAGAGGACGAAATAGAAGACGACGAGGACGACGATTTCATTAAACGATTCTCTCTCTTTGATTAACGACCCCGCTAGTCCCTTGGAAATTCCAGCGAGTAAAATAAAAGTGGTAAACGATGAACCAGTTAAAACAGCTTGTTGATATTTTAATATTTCAATTTAGATGTAGAGCCTAGGCCATACCATGCAACTGATGCAAGATATTGCAACAATGGACCTCCACATGTTGCAGTTTATCTGGTCATATCTGCTCACACCTTATACACAAAACGGCTTGAATGCGACTGTCTTCTGCACTTCTCAGAAAAGAAATGCATATACACTGAGAAAAACTATCAGAACTAATACCAAGTAGCCTAGGTGAGTTTATTTGCATAGCCATGGGCATCGGCATCTCAAGGATCTTGGGTTTACGTTGTTCATCTTATAGGGTTACACTATGTATACATCATACACTTTTTGCCTCCTGCTCTTTATCATGTACGATCACAACATCAGTCATATTTTGGTATATTGCTGCCGTCATCTCCGACAAGGCTATTTCCATGAAGTTTACTACATGCTATCCAGTCCGATCTGGATTATTGTAGTTCAGCACTGACCTTGGCATATAGAATTACTATTCTGGTACCTATAGCTTGTAATGGTTAGGACTCTGGGATCCTGTTTTTCTCACGTGGATAGAGTCTGGATTTTTACATTTGTGCCAATTTTTTGTTCGTCAGGCTGATTACTTTGATTCCACGTGCACCATCACTTTAAAATTATGGACTGTAATGTTAAAATTATTAATTTATTTGCTGCCCCTATTTTTTGATGTCTTTTTGTGAAAATAACCAGTATTAATCGTATTATTTTGTCCTTGCTACATTGCTATGTCAAGGATAGATGAAAGCGATTAGCAAGATGCAGAGCACATTCGAAGAGGATAAAATAAATTCTCACGACTTTTTTCTCTTGCCACGTGTTCTTGGCATTGCAAAAACCTAAACAGGATATCTTACTAACAAGGCTTTTATGACAGATAAGGGAGAGAGAAGTTGATTTTTTTTTGCAAACAGAATTTTCTCGCGACTATAAAGCCTCCCTTAATAATGGCTCCAACAATATATTATCGGTACTTGCTGTAGGCCTACTTGTATACCGATACTTGAAAAATTACCGGTGTCAGACTGTCAGATTGTCATTGCGTATGACGTGAAAAATACTCTACAAGTTTTTTAAAAATAGCCATCTTCTAATCTTGTAGGACAGGTTTCCAGTGCATCCATCAGAGTTGGTATAGACAGGTCTTAATGTATAATAAAAAGGCACATGTTTCTATGTAGGCTATATCTTTGTTTAATACAACACTCTACAAGGATGGAAATCATTGAAGTACCGGTTATACACGATACCTAGAATGAATTAATTCAATTCTTTTTGATGACATCAAAGCGATTCATTCCACAATGGTAAACTTCTTGCCCTATAGTCGTCTTCCAGTAAATTGCATTGACATTAAGGACGAAAAGTTTTTGTGAGGTACTCATGTCCTGCCACATCGGGGAGGGGAAGGGTTGGAGTAATTTTATTTGCAACTTTCGTTATACGATCCCCCAAATTCTTCTTAAATCCGTACCCAATGAGATCGAAAAGTTCTTGTGAACTGTTATTTATAAATGCTTCGGCTGCTTCTCCTGAAAATTAAAAACGCAATATTGATGTTGTGCAACCAACAAACCATCAAACCGTACAAGAAATTTAACAAAAACTTACTGAGGATTGCGTTGTCTTTGTATAGGTTGTTCAAGCGAATGACTATGTCGCTCGTAACTACGTCCTTCACCAGTCCTTCTAGTTTTATATGGGAATTATCATCAGTCAAGCCGAACTTGCACTGTCCTTTGGCATTAACTTTTTCTGAAACATTACATGATTGTTAGTACATTAAATTAAACACACGTTACATTGGAGTCAAGTTTCACTTCCTTACAAAAGCACTTTATGTTACGACTCGGTGTAAAATGAGGTAATTAATAGGTTTACCTTCTCGCATTAAAACCCCTTGGTGCCAATAACCTATACAAGGTTGTCTGCGAGTCAAGGATGGCCGATACCCGTCCTAACAACAGGTTACCCCCAAGAGATTTCCTCTTGGTTACGCAAAGTAACATGCACTTGTTCAGACAGCCCATAAAATATAGTCTACAGTATACCTGCCCTGGATATAGCAGAAACATGTATGTTGCAAAAAAAACTGCATCATACACAGGAAACCTTTTTTTGGCCGGAAAATTGATAGGAGGTTGTCAACAACAAAAATTATTTTTTCCAGCCAAATCTTTCCTTGCCCAATTAATAATATAATTACTTACTCAATCTGGCCCACATGGTTCCTTCCCCTTGGAGCGATATGAGAGAGATTCTGGCATCAATCTTGTACTTGGCCTTCATATACAGTTCTGGGAAAAATAACTCCCAGGGAGCTATCCCATTGTCGTAGTCCAATGTCAGCTTGCGGAGCTCCATATCTTCGAAGCCTCTTATCACAATGTCCCACATGGCCATGTTTATGTAGCTGTTCTCGTTTTGGTAGTCACTTACGGTCACATTATCTAGATCCACCTCTGTCATTGGTGGAAGACCGAATTCTGGCAATCCTGAAAAGAAAAGTCACAAAGTGTACAACAAAATACAATTTGTAAAATTTACACTCCTATAGCCATTTAAAATTCGCTTTTTAAAGAGCGAATAGTGGCATAACAAAAGTTAATTTACCAGTTACAAAGTCGGATCTCATCTCATTCACCAGCTTGATTAAACATGGCTCCAACTTGTCTCGACTCACATCCATACACCGACTGACTACATCATCTGAAAATATTTATGGTTATGGTTATGGTTA
The DNA here is from genome assembly GCA_000934665.2 of Catajapyx aquilonaris. Classification (NCBI taxonomy): domain Eukaryota; kingdom Metazoa; phylum Arthropoda; class Diplura; order Dicellurata; family Japygidae; genus Catajapyx; species Catajapyx aquilonaris. Next base: position 95,094 of record KZ538109.1, read on the forward strand.
TGGATATTACCACCACAAAAAGCATAAACAGATCATAATATCTCCCCTCTTGGGGACTTGGACAGAATCTTGAGTATAATGTGTTATGATGACCATCTACTGACCTTTTGGTATGACTGCTGCGAATACTGCGGACACGCTGAGGACCAGAAGACACAGTTGCTGCTTCATGATGACTCTGTACAGATACCCAGCTTAGGTGCACCATTTATACCTCATGCCCAGTTTTTGTTGTGGTTCGAAATTGACGCAACATTCCCAAGCTACGTCATTTCTTAGAAGCATCTGCGGTTGTTGATAGTGACAAAAAATTGTGCAAGGCCTGATATGTTAATTTTAATTAGAATACCCGCGTGAGTTTTTTGGGATCTTCCTATATGCCAAGGATGGGTTCAGGCGGGGCAGCGTGCGAAAGGACAGGTCATAAACCTGAAATTTACAACAACCCTGAATTGCGCACTGTTTATTGATGACTAATGCAACAAGACAAAAAAGTAAGCTATGCGTTTATAACCGGTAGCTATAAACATTTGGTTAGTCTACTTGTAACGGTTACTGAATGTGTAATAGGTGGCAAAATATACATTTAGCACATACAGGCCCTTGAAATTGAATTTTTAAAAATCTTTCCAGTTATATGCTGCTCTTATCTGAATTTTTGCATACCGTGAATTTAATAGCCATTTAAACCCATAATAGTCAGGTTGCATAGGTCTCAAGGGGGATCATTATATATATTTTTAAAAACCTTTTATACTTATAATTATTAAGAATCGTGGTTGAGGATCGTGATGTTGTGGCACGTGTCTGCTTGTTGGTTTTCCACGTAGATATAATTATAGCTTTGTCTTTCTTGATCTTCCAGACAAACATATAGACAAATTATCTGGAAAGGTTTTTCTCACCACTACCTATGACGAAATAACCTTAAAAAATTCATTGTTAGGACCGGTTATGGTGGCATGCAACTTCAAAACTATGACGTCAATTCCGGTCGCAAAACATAACACGTGCGTCCTTGGCTGCGTAAGCGTATATCAATAAACAAAAACTGTTCCAAAGGTGTTATTACATAGGCTTAGTAATGTCTAGGCCTATATTCCTGCACGTGATAGTTTAAGCACCCACCTGCATAAGTATACTGGAACAAGCGACACAAAGAGTACTTTTAAACAAAATAAAATGACCTCTGGCTGTCTTTTGGGATGACTCTCCTGGTTCAATGTCCGGTCCTGAGGTTTTACTCTGCAATTTTCTATACAGTATATCTGTGTAGCACAGAAACGGTTTTTCTATACGAATGGGCCATGAACCCTGAATAGGCCTACTTTGTTCGTGTCGTACACATGGTCATCATTTCGAGATTGCAACACACGTAGACTATATTGCTGTAGATCACAAAGAATGGATTGTACTTATAATTATTACCTTTGATTTTATATCATTAATTATATTTAATTAATTAATTTACCCCGTGACAGGGCGGAGCCCTTTTAGAGGGGAAGGGAGGTTCCCGAGGGAGGGCGCTATAATTTCTGACTTTCTGAAATACACCAGACCTTTTCTCCTGGCCCTGGGCAGAGTAGGGAGTGCAATATATTCTGCCCCGGTATGTCGGATGAAAAGCTGAAAAAGACCCGGCCAAGCAGAGGTGATCCGACGGGGACGAGATTTGAACCCCTGCCTCCCTCTTGGCTGGACAGTGGCGTAACCACCAGACCATCATGCCTCCCTTTCAATCAATTATTATTAAGCGGAATGTTTCAAGCCTGCTACCGTGGTTCACTATCTACATCAGGGCTATTCAACTAGCTATGACAGGTCCAGTATTTGCCTTTCCTGGGCCGGTCCGGACCCCCCNCCCCCCCCCTGGTAAAGATATGGATTTTATATGGTACCACAGGGTTCATTTTTGAAAATATAAACATGTGCAGCAAGGGTAGAAGGGCCTATCAAGACAGGACATGGGGGCTCAAGGTCACACGAGCTTAGGTGAATGTGGGAGATTTGAATGGGTGTGTATTTGATGAAATAATTCGCACTTTTTCCAAAAAACCATGAATTAGTAATTTCCAATGATATTTCAAACTGTCCTGTATATCATCGCGGTCCGGACAAAATTGCGTCGTGGTCCGGATTTTGACCGCGGTCTGCCTGTTTAATATAACCCTGATCTACATCCATAAATTCATGTTAACTTACATTATTTAAACAGACACTATTGCATCTTGAAAACCAGAAGATTATGTAACCAGCAATATGAAACAACGGCTGTCAAGTAAGCAGAATGATATTTATTTGACATATGTTACAGATTGAAGGCTTCCTTCAGGTATTCTTGTCCTGCCAGTTTAGGTAGGGGCACTGTAAGTGCTATTTGGCTTCCCAGATCTGTGACGATGTCACCCAGGTTCTTTCTCAAGGCAGGATTTATCAGCGCCAAAATTTCTGGGCCATTTTGGTTTATGAAAGCCTCCGCTGCTTCCTCTAAAATATACCAAAGAATATTGCGATTAGTATTTTATCCAAGGGAGATCAATAACGAATTGACATAAACATGTATAGGCATAACCATAAATTTCTTTCAGGCTAGTTATTCAATATTGCAACTGGTGGAAAATATTCGCCACTTACTGAGGATTGGATTGTCTTTGTACAGATTGTTGAGGCGGATGGTTACTTCTTCCACTCCGAATTCTTCAACAGTTCCCTTAATCGTTAAATGATGGTCATCTCCAACCAGGTCGAAATCGCACATTCCCTTGCCAATCACATTCTCTGAAAGTCACAAGACGAGTGTGCTATAGGCAGCGAACAAAACACACACAAAAAACCAACATCTTCTCCTGCAATTAATTCTTAGACGTCATATTAATTTTGCAATATATTCAGTAGGCTATATAAAAAACTGTGCGCATGTGCAAAAGTGCCTGTGAGAATTCATATATTTTCATTAGCATGAAATTCGCAACTACCTTGACTTCCGAAGAAGATGCATTAACGACATATACCATGCGCAATCTCAAGGCTGCGGTTAAGTGATGGCAGTGAGGAAATACCTATGTCCTGTTAATGCATTCGTACAGTTTAACTTGCACGCAAACAGTGTAACATGTCCTATCTTGCCATCCTTGACTTTTTATAGCAGAAACTGATTTCACAATAAAATTCTCTGCTAATTGGAAATATTGCATAATATATTGTTTAGATGTACAGTACGATATAAACATGCTTCCTGAATCATAATAATAAATGTAATAAATTATATATAATTATAATAAATATAATTACTCAATCTGGCCCATAGAGTTCCTTCTCCTTGGATTGGGATCAGAGACAAGCTGGCATCCACGTTGTACTTGCCCTGCATCAAAATTTCGGGGAAAGATACCTCCCAACGGGCCACTTTGTTTTCGTAGTCCAGATCAAGGTTATTGAGAGTCATGTCCTCAAATCCCTTCAGCAATATGTCCCACACAGCCAGTCTCAGGTAGTTGTTCTCGTTTTGGTAATCGCTCACGTTCAAACCCGCCATTTTTAACTCAGTCATTGGCGGAAGCGAAAATTCAGGGATACCTTAAAAAAGTACAGGAGGTCATATATTTTACATAATTAATATATGAAATTAAATAATAAAAAATAACTCATTAATAAGTGCAATAATTAGAAAAAAAACTTACCATCCGCAAAATCCTCTCTCATCTCATTAACTAGATCAACCAAGCATGACTCCAACTCATCTCTTCCCATATCCATACAGCGATGTATCACCACATCTGGGTTAAATATTACAATATACTCTCATTAATTAATACCGTCCAAATCACTTACTCACATTACCTAATGGACAATATTGTCAAAAAATGTACCTGGAGGAACAGCAGCTGAAGAAACAGCCGCAACAAGTGCCAGGAAATGTACGTGTACCTTCATGTTGTGAACGAGTGGAATCACATGGGCTCACTGTGTTTTGTGTCCTTTTATACCCTATCTTCAAGGTGACAGTGTTGTCTTACTGTAGCGAATTTACGTAATGAATTTAGTTATTAAGGATCATACCAGCTTTTTGTTGTCAGTGCAATTGACGTCTGATACTTTCCCTGAACATGACATTCCTTGATTATGTTCAAGTCAAGGACTACCGGTAGCATTTACTGTAATATCGACTGACGTAACAGTTATGACGATACAGCTTAATGCGGAACTAAAATATTTTACTAACTCTTTCGAAAATAATTGTGCGAGCTACTAGTGTGCTATCAGACTGTGACATAAACTTATGTCACAGCAGTTCAATGTATCTCATACAGGCTAGGCCTGCTGCAATTTAGCACCCTAAAATGACAACAATTATTTATAAGATCAGAATTTAGGAAATTCAATAATAGTTTGTAACTTTGTAGTAGGCATATATTATGCAATTTCGTTTACTTTTCGCAATACTTCCAATTCAATGCTCATTAGTTATTTAGCTACACGAACACATTTTCAGGTGATAATATATTCAGTGCCCCATGGCAATTTTTATAGCCGATGACTAAAATGTAAACTAGCCTTTCTTTTTTTCCACAAAAACGAAGGCCTTCCACAAAACCGCGCGTGTCAAAAAATGTACACTTGATTTTTAACGTGATAATGAACAGGGATCAGTATCTACAAGACGTCATCAGTAACCCTGCTTGCGTTAACATCATTTTGTTTCCAGACTTCAATTTCAAGGTCTGCTACTGGTTTTTCTCCTTGACAAAATAAATTTTAATGTGAGAACCTGTCGAGTTCACACATGTCCGGAATGTTACAGTAAAGGTATAGTACACGTAACAAAATCTCCCAGAACATTCCTGACTCATGCAATGCAATATTAAAAAGAACTGTGTCCTTCATCTAAAGAGAACGTCTGGGGAGTAATTGCTGGACTGACGTAAGTGTTTATTATTATTATTATTATTATTATTATTATTATATTCCCTAAGGTCGGTTAAACCAAAGAACGATGTGACGTCACCTCCCCTAGTCTCTTTCCTCCAATCATATCCTCGAATGGCTCCGCAAGAGTGCGCATGCTCAGAAAACACGGTTTGTGTGACGTCAGCTTGTTCTTTGTCTTAAATGACTACATTTTACTTCTACAGGCAAGAAATTAAACCACTGCGCAATATGGATTCCTTTTTTTATTAATGCAAGAGTGGAATGGGAAGAAAATGGTCAATCTCGGGACAGTCATACGTAACGGCCCAATGGCACGTCTGTTTTGTCTTCATGTCGATCGACCCTATGGTCAAGTATATGCAGTAAGGTTGTATCTTCTTCCACATATCCTGAAGGAATCCCTTAGACACATTCTCCATCAGGGCACCTTTGAAGCTCGCAAACACCAGGTCGTTTCCGAAGTAGTTAAACATCACTGTTACGATATCTGGAGTCAGACTATTGCTAATGAAGTCGAATCCAAGCATTCGTGGCATGGGGTTGACTTCCAGGAGATTGTGCACCGTCTCGTTGCTCAAGGTATCTTGCCAGATTTCCAGGATCTTCATATCGCTGCACTTGGACGTGAGGAACATGAGGTGATCCCAGTTTAAATTGCTCCAAGAGTCATAAATAAATAGCTTCTGCAGCGTTGTGAAGGGCTGAGTCATATCATCATTGTTGATTGGGTATACGCCACATTGATACAAGTACAATTCTTGAAGTTGTGGGCAGATAATTTGGAGTTGCTGGAAGTCGACATGATCACACTTGTACAGCTTGAGTTCAGTCAGATTGGACATCGAGAGATCCTTGACAGCCTTCAGGGTAGGTGAGAGTTTGAGGACACGTGACAAGGAGAGACCTATCAGTCGAGAGTACACTATCCTGTTCACAACCATCATGTGCTCTGGGTTGCAGTCCGTCAGATGCAATATCTTCATCTCTCCAAACCTGTTGAGCGGAGTCAGATCCTTGCAGTGGCCGAATATCCCAAATTCCAGCTTGGGAAAATGTCGTACCAGACACGTCAACAGGGTGCTTCCCTCGATGGCTCCACCTCCCGTCACATTGTTACAATCGCAGATTTTCAGTTGCTTAAGTGATGGGTAGGATTTGCGTAACGATCGTAGGAGAGAACGAATCAAATACTTTTGGATGAGCAGGACCTCCAGATGTGGTACGGAGTCCAGGATGTACTTGACGTCGTCCACTCTTCCTCCGCAGTACTCGACATACACTCTCTTCAGATTGCGACATTTGGCTAGAGTCACCTTCTGGTTCCTGGACAACCCCCATTTCATACACAGCTCCTGAAGATCCGGACAATACTTGACCAGTTTGTTGAACAAGCCTACTTCATCCGTCACCACACTGGCCAACCGAAGAGACTTGAGCTTCCGGAGTCGAGGAAGATTCCTGGCTACCAGAATTGCGATTGTTGGGTTGGGCTTGGAGGAATCTGACCAAGCCATCCAGAGGTGGGTCAGGTTCTTCAGTCTGTTAAGGTTTTCCAACAGACTGATCTCTTCTCCTACGGTGGCCACTGCAATGCGGGTACACCATCGGCAAACTGAGTCTCTTATGTTGACATCTTTGAAGTGCGTGACATGAGCGGACATGAAGAGGATTCCGGCCATGTACTCATTAGCCAAGGTGACAGGGATCATATTGGACATATCCTGGATCTCTTTGGAATGTCCATTGGGATGCATTTTGCAGAAATTCAGGATCATTTTTCCTGTGTAAGTGAGGCATAATTCTTCCAATGGTGCGGGCGGCACCTTTATGCTTAAAGGCATAGCGATCAGTAAAAACAGTGACAACAATAGAAAGTACTTGACTGGTAGCTTCGTGCCACTGATGTAAAATAAAGTACTTAAAAGTAACTTGCCTTATTTCTGGCCTTAATTACTTCTAGCTGGACAAAAAAAATTCGTCTTCTAGAACCTAGTGGTAAGTCTGAAGAATGAAATACAACAGTAGTGTGCTATTTCTTGGCAACAACAAAATTAGAAACTATCAATGCGAAATGTGATTCGATCCTACTATAACGACTTATGTCACCTCTACTACAAGTATACTCTTTGAAGTTGTGGCAGAAGTAACAAGCAATCGCGAAGGTGAAGGAGGTTGCAACTTGCGGAGAGAAACAAAAATAAAATCTTAGCACAACAATATTTATTAACGTTATTAATTATTGATTGCGATATTAATTGTTGACAACAATGAATAATGAACTTTTCGTATCTGACATGATGGGAATAGATGGAATATGTCTGTTATGCTAAAGGTGAAATCCAAGTGGATTGTTCTATATCCTGTTTCCCACCAGAAAAACGTAGACCAACAACATAAACACAACCAGTATTATTGAGCCTGGGGTGATTTCGTAATAGGAATGTTTTTATACAAAAATACGATACTATACAGTATAGTAGCCATGAATTTGTAATTATAGTGTCACATCGCTACCCACTGTTAAAACAATACATAAAGCATTTATTACAAGCGAATTACATGTTAAGTGTTTTGTTAATAAATTCGTTTCCTGCAATATCTGAAAGAGGTAGAGTTAGTAGCATCCGGTCGATACCTTCCTTCATTATTTGATTCAATTTTGTTTGAAATTTAGGTTTCATATAATGGAAGATTTCTTGGCCATTTTCGTTCAAAAATGCCTCTGCTGCTTCTTCTGCAAAAAATATTAAGTAACATTATTAACATTGTATCCTTTTGTCATACTACCAAGGATTGAAGGCAGCACGATTACCTATAAGTTATATCCTTTGAAACAAATTACAACATCAGAAGCTTCATAATTTTTTTACTTACTCAGTATGGGACTATCATTATAAATATTGTTGAGACGAACAGCCACATGCTCCGGTGTAATATCTATCATATTACTCTCGATAATCAAGCGATTTTGTTCATCAGCGGATTTGAATGCGTGTTCTCCTGAAATATTCACATTCTCTGGAAAATAAAGAAGACATAATGTACTGTACAACCCTGCATGTATATGTAATACTGCACACATGCACACTATAGTTTCACAAAATCTGTGAGTAGGCAAAAATGCAAAGGAAATGATTAGACTATACTTACTCAGTTTCGACCACATAGTGCCTTGTCCTTGTAGTCTTATTAGCGAACCATAAGAATCAATTTCATACTTGGCTTGTACAAAGATCTCAGGAATAGTCACCTCCCAATGGGAAATTAGTTTTTCGTAGTCCACCTGTAGCTTGGTCAGTTCCATCTCTTCCAAGCCTTTGATGATCGTGTCATACATGTATAAATGTAGGTAATTATTGTCGTCTTGATAATCAGTCACGTTGAGACCACCAAACTCGAGCTCATTTAATGTCGGAAGATTGAACTCAGGCATGCCTGTAAAAGCAACGAATTTAAAAAAGAACCATGCAAAATATTATTGATATACGGTACACAACAAAATGTGCAGCACAAATATTGTCTTGACATGTGTCTTACCATTTGCAAAGTTAGGTTTCATGTCGTTGATTAATTGTATGATGCATGGCTCCAAATCCTGCCTGCTCACTCCCTTACAACGAGCTATGATTTCATCTGCAAAGGAACACATTGAAACTCACCATCGTAACTATACTTATTAGATTCACACATCCGATGATTCTACAATAAATTTAAAATCATTTAAGGACTTACCTCTCCTTAGCTGTGCCTCAGCAAGAAATGCTGCAGCAAAGAGAAGCAGAAAACTGCTCCAGTGAAAAGCCATGATTCAACTGGTTCCAAAGGTACCGTATCCTAAGTTATTATATGGCTGTAATTAATATTACATTACGTAATTCTTACGTACATGTTATGAACGACGTATAACGGCATGATTGACGTACAGTACACATTTACGATGGTTATGACGGACAATTCACTGTTCCATCAACAAAATGTGTTATGCAAAAACGTGCCTGAGGCCATTGAGGCCTGGAAGATGCAGGTCTCCCAGGGCCATATGATTGTGTAAGAATAGGCCTAATTGAAGTTTCCACGTGTCATATTAACTGTAGGAGGGGGAGGTGTGGTGGTCGAGATGGTAACGTTTCGGCTTGCTGAGTGAAAGGCCCCAGGTTCGATCCCCGCCTGGGGAACTTTCCTTTCACCAGCGTCAGGACCGGGTCTCTGACCTGCACCAAGGAGGTGTCTGGCAACCTAACCTCCTGGGGAACAGCACATGACGCATTAGCTACGACATTGCACCTTGTACCCATGTTCCCTCCCCAAAAATCCCTATCCTTTCCCATTGTCCCTGTTTCCTTGCACAGGAGAATGAAGTGAAAATAAATACAGAAAACTGATGGTGGTATGCCACCCCCTATAGCTCCCGTAAGGGACATCACGGGGTAAAATGAAATAAAACATAAATAAATATTACCTGTAGGAGGACGGAGAATATTCACCCATACGGTATGTTCTCGCTATCAATGCACTACTTTTAAAATAGAAGTTTATGTCTTGGTTCGCAATTTTTCAAACAAGCAGTTACTTTGAAACAGTTACTTTATTAGCTGATAGTATTATAGGCCGAAGGTGCATCTAATGAAACTCTTATCTACAAAAGACAAGTTCAATATTATTATTACTGTATTGACCTTGTATCAAAGGGTGATTCAAGATGCATTAACTTCGGAAATTCTTAACAGTTTAGATAATAAGGCTACCATTGATAAACGCTACAAGGAACTGTAGATAAGTTAATGCTAACTAATATTAAAGCAGCTCAGAGAGAGAGAGAGAAAAAAAAGCCAACCACTATGGAGAGTTTAGTTGGAGCAGTATTCTTGTAACCAATTTTTTAATCAAATTGCCTGGGTTAGTTTGATGAAATAGTTAATAACGTCTCGATGTTCATGGCTAGAATTTTTATGGGTAGTAACTAATATGCTATCCATACCTTTTATTACAAAGGCTCTATGCATAACCAACTGCATATAAATTTCATTATCAAATTTTAAATCAAATTATATTTTTGATGGAATGGATGGTGTGGCATCATCCCCATAGATTTACCAGCAAGACGTCAACATTGATCTTTGATAACATACTGACAACATCATAATATGGTAATTATTATATCCGGTCTATTATTTCAAGGTCCTCTGTGGTAGTTTTTTTTTTGAAATAATGATGTGCGATTCTGCAAGATATATTGCACAAGAATAACACTTTTATAGTTTTATATCTTGAGGATCTCTATAGAGATGTGAATCGTACTCTCCCGGAATTGTACTTTATATGAGTGATGCACTGGTGATGCATGATAGAGAATCCATATAGCCCATACTGTATAGGCCTATATTAACTCAAGCACATTCAGCTGAATTTTTTTGATTGATAGACGCTTGGATATAGATGCTTATAGTACGAGAGTTTAATGGACTGAACACATAATACAGGGGAATATATTACACGCTGATAAATTCTTTTCCTGCAACATCTGCCAGAGGTATAGTAGTTACAGTCCGGTCGCCATAATCATTCAGTACTTGATTCAATTTCGACATTATTTTAGGTTTCATATATTGGAAAATATGCTGGCCGTTTCGGTTCAGATATGCCTCTGCTTCTTCCTCTGCAAAATAACATTACGTACAATTATTTACGAACTAGTGTACAGTTCAGTATTATAATAATTTTTCTACAAATTTCCCCCACAACATTCCCACACCTACATTTGCCTTCAAAGGTTGTCAAAAAATTACTTACTCAGGATGGGATTGTTTTCGTAAATATTATTGAGGCGCAATGCCACAGTCTCCGGTTTAACGTCCTTCAGAGTACCCTTGATGATCAAATGAGTTTTGTCGTCAGACGGTTTAAATGTGTGTACTCCTCCAACATTCACATTATCTGAAAAAGGCATAAAACATTAAATTCAATTATTTTTGGGGAAACAGAGGTATTTCCTTTCCAAAAATATTGTCTCCAATATTTGATTATACTCACTCAGTTTGACCCACATAGTTCCTTTTCCTTGGAGTCTTACCAGCGTCATGTGAGCGTCAATTTCATATCTGGCTTGTACATATAACTCAGGAATTGTCACCTCCCAATGGGCATCTTGCTTTTCGTAGTCCACCTTCAGCTTGGTCAGTTCCGTGTCTTCAAAGCCTTTGATTTTCATATCAGACACGGATAAATACAAGTGATTGTTGTCATCCTGATTCTCTGTCACGTTGAAACCACCAAATTCCAGATCTTTCACAGTCGGAAGACTAAACTCAGGCATACCTACAAAAATAATGTGTTGAAAATACTGTACAATCAGCATAACACTACTTCCTAGTTCCTATACAAATGTCTGCCAGCTCTGCTAGCGTAACGTGCAATAGAGAAAGTTGAACAAAAATGATGAAATTTTGTCTCACCATTTTCAAAGTTAGGTCTCATGTCGTTGATTAATTTGATGAGACATGGTTCCAGATCCTCCCTGCTCACTCCCTTACAACGTGCTATGACCTCATCTGCAAAAAAAATGTTTTAAAAATAATGTGGTGTATATGTTATAAGTACACAAACTGTTATTTTTTCGACGTCACGTTTCAAAGACGGGAAAAGTACTGGTCCCGCCTCCAATTCGGCACAACCCTGCTGATGTATAACTGACCTCTTTGAAGTAGGGCCCCAGCAAATGCAGGAGCAAAGAGAAGCAAGAATCTGCACCACTGAAAAGCCATGATAAAACTTGAAGTGAAATGGTACATGTCTCCATTTATATTGCCTTTCCTTATTCTTTCAAGGTGAACAATTTGTTACGTTACCCTCATTGACATTCTATGTGGAGTTAGACCCTGATAAATTATCTTGTCCATTATGCAATAGGCTCTAGTCTTGTTTTAAAAGCAGGATGTCAGAGTTGAGAGAGGCACCTTTCTAATGAAAATTGTCAAGTGATTTTACAACAAATTTGTAGTGTGACAAGTACTTAAGCAATACATTCACACGAGGATGTTAGGAACGAATAATTTTATTTTACCTAAATTCTCACAATCAATTATTCAGCATTATTATCAGAAGTGGGTGAATAATGCAATAGTTTAATAGCCACTTATTGTGTCAAACACTGATGAAAATGGCCTTTGACATCGTCCCAAATTCGACTGGGATATCGACTTTTTATGCATATTTCGTCGACATCACCATGACATGGTGTGAAGTACTAACCCAGTAAAAATGAGCAAAAAAAAACACGATCCTGGATGAAACTAGTTTACCCCGTAATGCAACTATGACACACCTGAGGGAAATGAAAGTCACCTCATTGACCACTACCTACATGATTTGGGGATACAGATGGGGGTACTTCTTGAACATTATAAAATAATAACGTAATTATAAGTATTTTCTTCTATTTTATTTCCCTGCCGCCTTTTACAGAAATTCATTGAGCATTTTAAATGCATATACAGTACAAGTGCATGAACTGCATAATTATAATTAGTTAGAAGTAGTTTTAATATTGGCTACAACTTGGTTTCCAATATCAGTAATAACTCGGCTTAGGTTGCGCTTCAAGGCGGGCTTCACATATCGGAAAAGAGTTTGACCACTGGCATCCATAGTTAACTGCATTAGTGATTCTGAAAAAATTTAAACAAATGAATATTGAGTACAAATTGAAAATTTAAGAATTAATTTAATTAAGTTTTAAAGTACTGTAACTGACATGAATTTAAATTAGCGAAAATATATCATTTTGTGTATAAGTACAGAAAAAGCATAAGCTTAATTTATTTCTTAATTATCAATCAAACAACTAGTCCTGCAACTTACGTAAAACCAGATTATCTTCGTAGAACTTGCTAACAGGAATCTCCACATCTTCGGCGTCGATTCTGGTTACTTTGGCTTTAATTTTTAAATTCTCCTGTCCCTGCTTCGCGTCCAACCAACCCTCTCCTTTCATCACCACACGCTCTGAAATTAAGCAAATCAATTTTTATTGATACAAATAGGATGTAAATGGTGGATAATGTCTGAAATAATTGCACTGATTATTTTAAACAAGATTGGAAAATCACGTAAGCGTGATTAGAGTAGACATTTTCATGTTTACTGATATTTTCCCCAACGTCCGTATCGTTCAGATTGAAAAAGTGCATACTCAAACTGGCCAGCATGTCTCCGTGTCCCTTGATTGGAACGTAAACCTTTCCATCTACAGCATAGCTTAATTCTACGTCAAGCTGTGGAACGAATATCTTCCAAGTGGCAACTTTGGACTGGTCGTCCACATTCAGGTAGGTCAAGTCTGCCTTTTCGAATCCTCTGGCTGTGATATCCATATTTGCAGAAAGTTCCATGTTCTTCGGCGGTCTATATTTATCTTCATAGTTATTCACACTAAAGCCGGTTACAGATATTTCCTTCAGCGATGGCAAGCCCAGGTCAGGCAATCCTGAAAAAGTAAGGGTTCATAGTAAAATTTTTAAAAAATATAAGGAATCCAATTAGGTTCACTCAAATGGTCCAGTTACAGCTGACTTTATAATTATGACACTTTATTATGATTATAAGTCTTACCATGTTCAAAGCTTGGCTTCAAATCCTTGATTAATTCAATAATGCATGGCTCCAAATCTGGTCTCGCCACATCCAAGCAACGATTAATTGCAGCATCTGTAATAATACACACCATCATCACAATCATTTGGTACAGTATATTTCCGCAATAAAGTCTATAATTAAGCACAATTTTCTTGCAATCTATTTGCGACAACTGAGAAGAAAAACACTGCAGCGGAAATTTCGAAATTTTCTCTTCGCTCTAATGGGCAATAAATACCCTGATTGCCTACAGTAAGAAAAAATTATTTTTATTCTTGCTCTTGGCAGTACTTGAGAAGGGGAAAAAAATTTAAGGACTTCACCTTTCCAGCACGAATTTATACAGGATGACTCTAAAGTCAGGTTACATAGGTAAATGTATTGTATGATTGGTTTCCAGTTGTGCTAACTAGCAGATTGTTGTCATTGGTACGGTTGGCACAACTGAAAGCCAACCGGCAATACAATCTAATTACCTTATCGTGACTTTAGAGTCACTCTGTATAACTGAGACACCAAAATAATTGGAAAACCCCCACTCCCTTTTGCATAACCTGCCAGGGCCTGCTGTCGTCTCCAGAATGTCCCAAAACCATCAATACCAACAGATGGAAACAATTTATGACCAGATTTGAAGAGTTCGGGTGCAAAACAGCCTAAGTCCATTTTCGTGAAAGGACACGGCACAAAAAGTATGGGCCGATGGCCTTCCGCTCTATATTTGCCTGAAAATGGGATATGTTGTCCCATATCCCATTTTCAGGCAAATATAGAACGGAAGGCCACTGGTCCATACTTTTTGTGCCATGTCCTTTGAGATAGCAACACCATGTAGTCAATGAGGAGGCCCTTTACAAGTTGGTGTAAAAGTAATAAACAAAATCGCATAAGTCTCGTATAGGTATTCACCTTGGAAAAAATTCGATTAGTGAAAAAAGCCCCTATAAAGCTCCTATAGGGAGCTTGGGGTGTACGGTACTCTATACACAGTATGTCACAGCATTATACTCTTTGTACCATTTTATAGTAAAGCTTGTCAAATGCTACCTCGGTCCTAAATTGGTATAATAGTTAGGCCCAGAGTTTTTGTCGCAGATAGTGAGCCAAAAAAAAACTTTTATGCAGTGTAGTTTTCCGTGTTATGAGACTTGCACGCTACTTTCACATAATCATGAAGTAAATCCAATGTGACTAGAATTTTAAAAAGCCCCTGCTGGTGTTATGTACTACATCAAATGAGACCCTGTAGTAAGAGCCTAAACTATCAGAAATTTTTGTTTCATTACCTTTCTGCAGACTCCCTGCCAATGTAGAGCACACGAGCCCAAGGAAGACCAGGCAAATATCCATGTTGATCTGACACGAAATGCGAAATGTGTTCATACCTGTATGCTGCTTATACTCCGGCTCACTCTCAAGGTGACCAGTTTCCCATCCTTGAACACCAAGTTAGTAAAATATACTCTACGGATATTTTTAATTAGTTGCATAATATGCGCCATCAGTTTTGCACGAGTGAAAACTTTTTGTCACTTGTGTGCTGAGACTAATCATTGCAACAGCGTCCTTAAAGAGCTGTTTTTGGCATTGTTATTGGTCACATGATATGGAAGAGGAAGCTGAAGAAACCTTCATTGAATTAATTGGATTTGTTTGTCGCAGTGAGCTAGAGTGTTTCCTGCCATCTTAGTTATGAAGGAAATGTGTACAGTACTGTAATTTTTTTTATTGCCACGTTTCCCATGCCATCAAGCAACGAGGTACTCAGGAGACTCTGCCATCTATGGGCGATATTGAAACATATAAATTTCTCACACTCAGCATGACTCGACTGACTTGGTGAAGGTCGTTGAGGCGAATGGTCAGTCATCTTGGTCATGTTTACGTCGGTCTCTCAACTGTGTAGCTTCATTAACAAAGTAATCTACATTCAGATTTACAGCACGATTCAATTATATTAACTGTAAAAATTTGAAACTTACAGTACAAGTAATAAAATTTACAATTTGACATTGGTATAGGTCACTCTAAATTACGTAAACACTTCTGTACTTTTTGCATTTCATTTGCAGCTATAGGCGAGAACTCCCTGCAGCGAAGATGAAATGATTCGCACTAGAAATATTTTGCCAAGGTTAGAGTATCCAATCATGAGTTTCATCCTTAGTGAACGCAAGCACAGTTAAATATTGCACTAAATGATTACATAAGCACAAATCATTACCGGTAAC
The DNA here is from genome assembly GCA_000934665.2 of Catajapyx aquilonaris. NCBI lineage: Eukaryota > Metazoa > Arthropoda > Diplura > Dicellurata > Japygidae > Catajapyx > Catajapyx aquilonaris. Next base: position 110,885 of record KZ538109.1, read on the forward strand.
TTAATTTAGCAAAATATGTCATCAGAGACACAAACGAAATAGTGCGTGCAATCTTTTTACACCTTGACAATGTTTGAAGCAACAGGTTTGCACTACAGTTGATGAGAATACATTATGTTGTATTATACAACAAATAATTCAACTGCGTGCTTAGTACATGTTTGCTAAAGCATGTAGTTTGGATGATGTTATGAATTACCAGTACAGCATTTATTTATACAATAATTAGTGTACAATAATTTTACACTTAGGTCAAGCACTTTGTATGACAAATTGTTCTTGTGAAATCTACATTCAGGTAAAAAAAAAGAAGTTTTTTTATAGAGTCTTCTGAGTCGAGTTGCGGAAACAAAGGAGAATATCGGTTAATTTCAAGGTTACTCATTTGCTCACCTGAATGATGAACATTTGACGATTTGCAGACATAACAATAACCTTGAAATTAGCCTGCTGCGCCATAAAGTAATACCTTGATATCCTTCAATAAATGTTACACCCATCGCCTCAAAAGGCGATAGCAAAAAAGTGATCACTATTCGACGTTTGGTTTATTCATAAATAAAAAATAATTATACATCAAACATGCTGGGAAATTGCTGCATAAATGAAGTAATTACAGCTTTCACAGTTGATTAGCAGTTTACAAAAGCTCTGGGTAATTCTTTCATCCGAAAGATGCACATATTTTGTCTTTATTTATGAAACAGTACTTGCTACCATGCACCGAAAAATTGCTGTTTCATGCTTTAAGTTAAGAAATAAATAGCACAAAAACAGGGCTTGAAGTAGCCAACGTAAGTGTAAATGTAATAACCCATGTTGTGAAACTGCAGCCATATAGGGAGAGCTACACGTCGATAACCCACAAGCTTTTTTCTTAGGTGTGATTACACAGAACAACCTTGAGCTCAGCTTGTAATGTGCATCTGTACTTTATTATTGATATTAAGGAGGTTGGCCCAGCATTGCCTTTCAACCTCCAAGGATAGGGAAGGAAGGAAGCGGCTGTGGCCTATTATATGGAAACAACCCCGGAATTATCCTAGGAAGACCGTGGAAAACCACGTTCAGGGTTGCCGGCCCCGGGATTCGAACCCAGGACCTCCCGATTAGCAGGCGGACGCCCTATCCACTATGTATTTAGGGAAGTGCACTTTGACATACGTTGTATTGCCCTAACATACTGTTGTAAATGCAGTAACGACCTTACAGTACGCTAGTACTTCGTGTTGCACGCACATGTAGGAGAAAATATCAGTCGAAAGCCAATATTATAATCACTGCTTATTAGGCTTAATTATATAATCATCAATTTTTCATCATATCACCTTGAAAAGGGGAATAAAAGCCGACATTTCATACACCCTTCCTGATCAGAATCATCATGAAGGTCCAAGTGTGCTTACTGGTGGCTCTCATGCCAGTCATCTTCGCAGGGGTCATCCCAGAAAGTTGGTATTTTTAAACGCTCGGTAGTTCTGATTAGACTCTGAATTTATTTATTTTCCTGCACGATATACTTTAATGAATATTTCATATCCATTTCAAAATCACTTGCAGCCAAAAATGATCGTGTTAAGTGATTTTTTGATATGCGCTGAATATTGCCATGTTGCTTCAGTGTATTTTTCCAACTATTGCAAAAACATTTGTCATTTTCTCTCTGCATATTTCCAGATGACGTACTTTCTCGCTGCAAGGATAAAAGCCCAGAAGCTATGGGACCATTCCTTGTCAAGCTTATCAACGAGATGAGCGAGGACTTTACAGACGGTAAGACCTATTGTCACTTAACTTTTATACATTATTGTTTAATGCCCATATGTGGAGCCTGTAGATGTGCTGTTTCAGGTTTACCCGAGTTTGGTTTGCCATCCATGACGGAGCTGGCAATCGAGAGTTTCTCCATGAAAGAAAGCTCAAACGATGATAGTTACTTCAACATAGATTTGTGGGACATTTACGCCAAGGGTCTGGAAGAGGCTAAAATGACCAATATCGAGGTCGATTACGACAATAAAGTTGTTCATTGGGAAGCGACTGTTCCGGAGCTCTTCGTGCGAGGAAAATACAAGATTGACGCTAAGCTGTCCTTCATTCCCATCCAAGGTGATGGAACAATGTGGGGAAAGCTGGGTAAGTCTACAGTACATGGCAGGTCCATCTTGAGCATTGAGTAAAACCATTCAATATTATTTACACTGCAGGAACTAGTCACGCCAGAGGATATGCCAAATTTGATCTCGTTGGTGAAGATAAGCACTTGAAGGTAGTGGTCAAAGTAGAGGACCTGGACGCCAACAAAGCCACAGTCCGATTCAATAATCTCTTCCCAGGAAATGAAATCTTGAGTGAGTTTCTGCCTTCAAAGTGTCGCAATTTTTAATACTACGTGTAACGCTTTTTACTGTTGCAGAGGAAGCGGCAGAATCCTTCATTAACGACAATACATTAGAAATGTTCGATCTCATTGAACCTGAGCTGGTTAAGAAACTGAGCAAAGTCGCCACGGAACATATGGACAACATCGGAAAGACTCTTCCTATTGAAAAGTTGGCAGGGGAACAACACCTTAGAAAAGCATTCAATGTCTGATCATTGTGACCCATTGTGAAGTGAGAAGAAATTGAGTCGAAAACTGATGTCGTGAATTCTTTACGTTAATGACTGATGGATGTCAATAAAAACTATTGTGACGTAAACATTCAGCATAACTATACCTGATTATTCTCCTTCATGTGCATTCCTCATATATAATAGTCACTAAAATGTCCAGGAAAATAATAAAACATACGGTACCGAAGAAAATATGTTAATAACATTCCTCCTTTCATGAAGGAAGGTGTGGGTCTGGTTCCTTTGTAAATAGTTAATTTTATTGCTCCTTATTTTCGAATAATAATTTTTTGCATACCTTATTTGGATTCTGCGACACCATATTATTCAAAGCGGCTGATGTTTTCATTCGAAATCTTCCTAAATATATAGATGTAATTGTTAAAACAATTTCATACGACAGCGAATTGGTGGTAGTCTTCTTTGCAAAAATATTCCTGAGCACACTGCGGCGTCATATCCACCACATGTCACTAGACTACAGCGCAAACTGCCACTTTCACTGAAGGGGAAAATTATTCCAAATGATTCGTGATGGTCCAGGAATGGAAGACAACCCAGGCAAACGAAGATGATATATTTCAGCAGGTTAAATCTTGATGTGTGCATTTGAAGGGTATTAATATATTATTCACTCTGTATGTAGACTATGAGATGGTCATACTAGGGAATCCAACAAATTTAAATCAAATATGGCGCACAAAATTCTGATTTTGATATTGATTATTTATTGATGATTGCAATGTATTTTGAGTGGCAATTAAAACAATATGGGCAATGTTTCATTTCCAATGACTCATATTATGTATTGCATTTAACACATGGAGTTTCAACGCACAGGATAATCAGGTTTTTAAAAGTATGTTTATATCGCATTTTTATTAACATTCACTAACTCTAAACATCAGTGTTATTAACTTGGAAATTCACGACATCAGTTATTTATTCAATTTTTTATCACTTTACAACGATCGCTCTAGATATTGAAAACTTTTCTAAGATGTTTTTCTCCTGCCAACTTTTCAATAGGAAGAGTTTTTCCGATGTTGTTTGCATGTTTCGTGACGAGTATGCCCAGCTTCTTATTCAACTCAGGTTCGATGAGACTCAGCACTTCCAAGGTATTTTGGTTAATGAAGGATTCGGCCGCTTCCTCTGCAATGATTTAACGCCATTTAACACCACGTAAAGCAACTAAGAAAAATGAGGACTATTTGAAGACAGAAACTCACTCAAGATTTCATTTCCTGGGAAGAGATTATTGAATCGGACTGTGGCAGTTTTGGCCTGCAGGTCATCCACTGTGCACAACACTTCCAAGTGCTTATTGCCGCCAGCAAGATCAAATTTGGCAGTTCCATTGGCGACACCATTTGCTGCAGTGAATAGAAAAATATTGAACATTTTTGCGAATGCTTTACATAGCGGGGTGATATAAGCTACAGACTTACTCAGCTTTCCCCACATGGTTCCATCACCTTGGATGGGAATGAAAGACAACCTTGCGTCAATCTTGTATTTTCCTCGCACAAAGAGCTCCGGAACAGTCGCTTGCCAGTGAGCAATTTTGTTGTCGTAATCAACCTCAATCTTGGTCATTTTAGTCTCTTCCAAGCCCTTGATTATAATGTCCCACAAATCTATATTGAAGTAGCTATTATCGTTTGTGCTGTCTTTCATAGTGAAACTCTCGATCTCCAGCTCAGTCATGGGTGGCAAACCAAACTCAGGGATACCTGAAAATAGAATGGATTCAAACATTTCATTTTTGATCGGAACACACCGCAAACAATGTACAATATGTCTCAATAGGTCGTGGCCAATTTATCCTGGTCTTGAAGCAACCCTTCACACACACCTCCTCACCGTGGGGCCTGTGTGAAGGGTTGCTTCAAGATCAGGATAAATTGGCCACAACCTATTGAGACAGATTGTACAGGCTGCACATAATATGAAAATTAAACATAAATATATAAAAGTTAAGTGACAATAGGACTTACCGTTTGCAAAGTCCTCGCTCATCTCGTTGATAAGCTTGACAAGGCAAGGTCCCATACCTTCTGGGCTCTCATCTTTGCAGGTAGAAATTACGTCAGCTGGAAATATGCAGGTTATAAATTATTCCCTATTAGCAGAGTTTGATATGAATTCATGGCACATCATCGCAAATCGAGTGGAATGTACTGAACACCATATAATTATTTAAATCAATGTAGATCACAACCCTCTTTTCCTGGTCATTGCTGCTGGCCTCAAAATTAAGGAAAGATTGCTAGATTTATGGGGGAACTACTTCCTGTTTCCATGTAGACCAAGGCTACTTAAGGTTAGTGCCAGTATGTGGAAGAACCTTGAGAGGTGAGCAAGGCTGCAAGGACTTTGCCTCACGCGAAAGGCTGATGGGGTGTCAGGCTGGAGTCAGTGGCTTGCAAATACATGCGCAAGTCATAAAAAGAAAATAATTCATAGAGACTACTTATTGCACACATATTCATATTTAAAAGAGGGTAAAATCAATTAATATTGCATATATTAAGTAATATAGCGCATATGGCGTACAACAATGCATAATGTTTTTTTAAACTATCAGTTTTAAAAAATACAGCAAGGCAAAAAATTGAAATCAAATGTAACCTTTGACAAAATAGTTGAAAATATTTGTACCTATCAGGAAACTCCTGATCTACTGTAGGTACCTTACATGGCGAATAATGATATCATATTTTAAAAATTCATACGTGAAATTGACAGCAATTTAGAGGCATGTTAGTCAGCATCTAATAAAGACAGATTGTGTCGAGTTTTCTACAATGCTGAAGCAATAAGGTAAGTTAATTAATTAGTTCACTAATACTCGAACGTAATAATTCTAATGCCAGCAAGAGTTATTGGAATGCATATGAAATGTTTATGAAAGTATATCCGGAGGAAAATAAATATAACCAGTCAAAGCACTGAAGCTGTGACAAAATGACCAAGAAATTCATTCTTAAACATTACGAACCTTCTGGGATGACCCCTGCGAAGATGACCGGCACGAGAGCCACTAGTATGCACACCTGGACCTTCATGATGATTCTGCGAGAGAAGGGTATCTGCAATGTCGGCTTTTATTCTCCTTTTCAAGGTGATAAGGTTCTTGTTCTACTTTAATTTCTTTACGTAACATTGTGCATGATACATACCGGAACTTGTAAAAAAAAATACATGCAAGTCACTAAAAGGAGGCTGCTAAATGCTAACCACGGACTATATGTGGTGATCGGATAAACATTTGCTTCCTTGATAGCTGTCCTTTTAGAAAATACTAAACCATGTACTGCACGTATGGGTTTATGGATTTCAAACTATTATAATAATTGAAAGCTGCACTAGTGTGACCTTCATGTTCGATTGAAAAAGTCACCTACGAATTGTTATATAAGTGTGAGTGTAGAAATATAATATAACCTAACTGGCATATAGTTACGAATAGCATTGTGTGATCATGTGTACAGTACAGCACGTAACAGAGTTCAAGGCTATTCATGAAGAATGATTAATATCAGTTGAGCAACCGAATGACCAGGTTAAGGTCAATTGAGGTGGTCAGCAGATATGTGGACGTAAATACAAATCAATCCATCAGGATGCTCAAATTTTCAAAGAGTCATATCGACGCTTAGTTAAAACAGATGATTAAAGATTTAATAATCGCGTTTTCAAATAATTTATTTAAAGGTTTCGTAAGGTAAATCCGGGGATGGCTGATCATATTGTTATTTTTATGGTATGAATGAAAAGACATTTTAGACAATTTGTTGTTTGCATTTACAATCCCTCACGCGGCCCAGATTTAAAAGTTGTTAGCAGTCACCTGACTATAGAGTGTGCACAAGGAACAAGATAAGGTTGATAGTGGAAAGGAGTGAAGTAGATCTTAATCACCATAATGTGATGTGGGGATATGGGAGAGAGAATTCTGAAGGAAAAAATACGCGAAAAATCCCCCATGTGCCATAAAACCAGATCACACCCACGATTGTACTTCTAAAAAATATTGTACCAACTTCTATTCAAAGACGAATTTCCTGCAATGCCAACCAAACCTGTCGATATTTTTCCCGTGCGACATTGTATTAATACGGTACATGAAATATCAAGACTAATTTTCCTGTTCACCGTAATACAGTATAGGTCTATATTTTATCACGTGCTATAGGCCTATAGGATTTTACTGATTCACTTCTTTTACTTAACCTTGCACTTGAAGGTCAGACATGCAAGAAGTGACACCTTGAATTTTACATTAAAGGCACCCATTCTGAGTACTACTACTGTATATTATTACCATTCAATTTTACAGAACAAAAAGCAGTAGAAACTGCGCTGCAACTCATGGCCTCCATATAGTGTCAGTAGGTCTATATTGACATTTCAAAATATACTATAAACGAAGGGCAGTACACTCTAGAACTGGTACTATATATGACAATATATTGTAGAATAAAATAATGAAACAGTGGGTAAGTCTTAGAAGAACTATGGATTCGTACGATTGTTTTGCGTGTTAGTGACCAAAAAATGTCATCTTGACAATAATTTTCAAATCTACGAAAGTGTCAATGCTGTCAATGTGGAAAATTTCAGGGTTTTTGATGAAGCGAGTAAAAGAAAACATTTTTAAAATGATCAATAATTATTTGAACTTTATGACGAGATAAAATAAGCGCAGTTGAGCAATCACGCGGTTAAATACTGTAGTTGGCCTTATAGTTTGATACCCATGCAAAATTTTATTCTACACTATATTGCCATAATAACATTTTGTGCAGCGGAATATTCCTCGTTCATATTATCCTTTTCCAACATTCAAATCTATTGTGTCAATCACTTGACATAAAGTAGAGATACATTAACTCAGTCTCTCTATACAGTATACTCTACTGTATATCTATCGACAGAAATTAACATGGAAAATAATCTTCCTTTTATATGCAATTACATGGAACAACCTTGAGCTCAGCTCGTAATGTGCATCTGTACAACTGTAAAGCAATAATGGGCGAGTAAATGAGAATAATTGTCTGTCGTATTTAACAACTTAATAATGCAATATTTCAGTGCTAGAGAAACACCGACTGATATTAAGTGACATCAACTCCTATCGATAGTATAGTAGTTAGTCATGCTCCAAAACCATTTCTGGATCTAGGAAAATCATCACGAATGGACCAGGAACTTTTAAACTCCAGACATTTGGCATATTACACGACTACTAAGACAGTTCATTACACTCATGGCGTGACTATCACCTGTAATGAGTGTTACCATAGTATGAAATTATGCTACTTTGCGTAACATATTGCGTGCTTATGCATTACACTCAGGGCAGAACTTTTACCGCTATTTTTATTATTATGACATATTGCCGTATATTGCTGCATTACTTAAAACCCTGTATCTTCGAAAATCACATAAATTGAGATAATTGAACTGCTCTTTGGAAGCCACACCTGTTGGTACAAATCCCGTAGGAGAAACCCTTCAATCTATTGAAATGCATATTGCTTGCTTAAGGTGATATTTTATAGAAATAAATGTTGGTTGAACAATTTGGAAATACCTTACATATAGGGTATTTAATGCCTTTTTAATAGATTATTATGAAAATTATTGTTCGTTAGCAATGTGCGACTCAAAAAATTGGCCATCACATGCAATATTGTTGTAAATACAGGTATTAAAGATAAAATTCCGCCTCATTTCTAGCAATTTCTATAATGTTAAAATTCATTCACTTATGTCGCGTCTCCAAGTATGACAAGAAATTACCACACTGTTCAAATATAAGAAACAATAAAATAAATTATTTTAAAACGTACCAGGACCACACCTTTATTGACAAGTGAAGTAATAATAATAATATTGTTATTGTCATTTTCTTCAGCATATTTTATTCCTTTACTGCATATTTACCGTACATATTGCATTCTGATGCATTGGTGTTGTAACACATAGGATAATCTTTAGTAAGATGTTTACATGACATTTTTATTGATATTCACTACATCCATCATTGGAGTTATTAACGTGAAAATTCACCACAACCGTTGTCCACTCAATTCACCATGGATTTTAATGATCGCTCTACACTCTACAGATTGAACGCTTTTTTAAGATGTTGTTCTCCTGCCAGCTTTTCAATAGGAAGAGTTTTTCCGATGTTATTTGCATGCTCTGTGGCAAGATGGCCTAGTCTCTTAACCAACTCAGGTTCCATGAGACCAATCACTTCCATGGTATTGTCGTTAAGGAAAGCTTCGGCCGCTTCCTCTGCAATGAATAAACATAAGCCGGCGTTACACGTAAATCAAAATTACGACTCTTTGAAGACAAAAACTCACTCAAGATTTCATTTCCTGGGAAGAGATTATTGAATCGGACTCTGGCTGTTTCGGCCTCCAGGTCCTCCACTTTGACCACTACATTCAAGTGCTTATCGTCACCAACAAGATCAATCTTGGCATATCCTCTGGCGTGACTAGTTCCTGCAATGTAAATAAAAAAATATTGAATGGTTTGACTCAATGGTCAGGTTGGACCTGCCATGTACTGTAGACTTACCCAGCTTTCCCCACATGGTTCCATCACCTTGGATGGGAATGAAGGACAGTTTGGCGTCAATCTTGTATTTTGATTGTACGAAGAGCTCCGGAACAGTCGCCTCCCAGTGAACAACTTTGTTGTCATAATCGACCACAATTTTGGTCATTTTAGTTTCTTCCAAGCCCTTGACTATAATGTCCCACGAATCTATGTTGAAGTAACTATCATCGTTTGAGCTTTCCTTCATGGAGAAACTTTCGATTGCCATCTCCGTCATAGATGGCAATCCAAACTCAGGTATACCTGAAAAGTATAGAGTTGATCCATTTGGTATTTTGATAGTTAAATGAGGTAAGCCTTATCTTATTTGGAGAATGAACAATGTATAAAAATATAAGTGACAATAGGTCTTACCGTCTGCAAAGTCCTCGCTCATCTCGTTGATAAGCTTGACAAGACATGGTCCCATAGCTTCTGGGCTTTCATCCTTGCAGCGAGAAATGACTTCACCTGGAAATATGCAGAAGGGCAATGCGAAATGTTTTCGAAATATTTGTCACTCACTCTGGTGTAATATGTCAACATTAAGCTCGTGTAAACTAATAATAAGTTAATGAAGCACACACTTATTATTGAATTTTGGGAAAGGTCACACTTAAGATTTGATATATCCATGATACATAATGACGCATCTGCTTACATTATGCATGTGTGGAAAAACTTTCGGATAAGACCAAACATTGGGTCATAACACGATGGTCCGTGAGATCGTAAATGACTGTAGTTTTTAGGACATAATGAACAGCATATTTAAATTAATAAAGATCACAGCCCTTTATTTCAGATCATTTCTGCTGACCTCAAAAAGAAGGAAAAGTCACTAGTCCACGTAGAGATTGTAGACCAAGGCTATTGCAGGTTAGTGACAGTATGTGATGCCTTGAGAGGTGTGCAAGGCTGCAAGGTCTTTGTCTCACGCAAAATAAAAGACTCATAGAGGTCAAACCGGAGTCCGTGTTATGCAAATACACTCGCAACATTTTGGAAGTCAGGCACAAAAGAGCATAATTCATATTTCACACTAATTCATAATTAAAATAGGGCAAAATTAAATTGCAAGTGATATTGGAATGTGAATGAAATGCTCACCAAACTACCCATATATTACAGAAAAATAAATAAAATGTCTAAGCAAAATCACCAAGAGATATATACTATTTAAAAAAAATACGAACCTTCTGGGATGACCCCTGCGAAGATGACTGTCACGAGAGCTACCAGTAAGTACACCTGGACATTCATGATGATTCTGAGAGAGAAGGGTGTCTGAAATGTCTTCTTTTATTTGTTTTTTCAAGGTGATAAAATTCTTGTTATACTTTAATTTCCCTACGTAAAACTGCATGATGGGAACTTTTATAACAAGACTGACAAAATCACATGAGACTTTTTTCTGGAACGTCGTAAATATGGGAAATGAATGATAGATCGTCCGCATATATCCTGACAGAATTGGAATAAAATGAGCGATTGACCGCATAACCGGAAATGTGCGGTCACCTACGGTTGCGGTTGACCATAAAACCTTACACTATTATGCACAGGTCATAAGACAATTATTCATTTCAACATGAACAGAATATATTTAAAAATTGAGGTTTTGTGTCACTGTTTGCTAAAGGCTCACAGAGTCTATAGTAACGAAAGTTGTTATTTTCCAACCATAATTTACATCCTGAATTTTCAGATTGCATGTAATAAAGCCAATAAAACACTATAATGTCATCACATTTTAGTAGATAATTTCCAAGAAAATATTTTCATATATTACCGTAACAACCAAATAAAACTTTTCCCCGCGCGTTAAACCACGACTTTTTCCTTATTTTAAAATGTTATAAGCACTCTCCTTTGTTTACGGGTCCCCATTGCTACCTATAGTACCTCTATATACGTACACGTGACAAAATAGTTGTAATCATCGGAGGTGCAAAACTTAGCAAAATGACATTTCTATGCATGTCACATTTTGAGAATAAAAAATTCATAGTGACTTATAAATCACTCCAGGTACTCATTCAGTATACTGTACTGGATAATCCACCCGATATAATTAGGATTACGTATAGGGTATAACATTCGATATAGTGTACAGTATACATCACATAACAGGGTTCAAGGCTATATTCATGACGAAGAATAATTATTATCAGTTGAGCAACCGGATTACAAGGTTAAGTCAACTTAAGGTGGACAGTAGCGGAGGGCACGTGGACGTAATCTACATCTACATCTACATCTACATATATAAATAAAGCTGTTTGTGATCTGTCTGTCTGTCCGCCTGGAACGCCAACCGTTATTTGCCTGCTATCTGTGGTCCGCCTCCTACACCTCCAACCTCTCCCGTCCTTCCGACACGGCCTTCCTTTAATGAAGATTCTTAATTACATGCATTTTTTGCATGTCATTTTCAGCTTGCTTTCCATTCATTTCTTCCCGAGAAACGCCGGGTGTCGCAGCTAGTTACGAATATGTTCATAAGGATGAAAAATGCTCAAGTGGTGGATCCTATTGTTATTTTCTGACGGTGGAAATGGATTGATTATTATTATTATCGGTCAAGAATCCAGTCAAATTATAGATGACTATAGGGCTACTGGTTATAGGTAATCTTTACTTTATGACAGTCATGAAGCCTTGGTATAAATAGGCTATTAGAAAATCGTGTTTTTAATACTTTAATTCCTTGGCCTGAGTAATCGATGACAATTAATAGGTAATCAAGAACACTGGTTGGGTTGATTCTTGCTACAATTGTTGGTTACAATATTCTAAACAGATAATAACAAGAATGAACTATTTGTTTGAATTCATGATCCATCATCGGTATCATGCATCCCAGATTAAAATGTTATCATTTAAAAGTTACCTGACAAGGAGCAAATGCTGATATAGTGGAAAGGAGTGTAGACGGTAAATTTTTAGAGATGATTTTCCTGCACGGAATATTACACAATCATAATACGATATAATTATCACTAGCATGTTACACAGCACAAGTCCACGTGTGGATATCATGTTTTCATTACGACTTACTAGCACGACAGAAGAGAGACGATGAGAAAGTAGACACTCGAACCAGGTGCGAGCATGATTAAATGGATCGGTAAAAAACCATTTACAACCGTAAAAAAGCGAGACACCTCAGTTACGATCCTATGACAACCAAATCAGTACTGCACGAAGTGTACTAACAGTACATATTTAAAAAATCCCCTCGTGGCACGTGATTCACAAGATGCGTGTTGGTATTATTTCAATGTTGCAATGGTAACTTAGCCTGTAAAAAAATTAAACGTGAAATATGATCCTTTGATATCTTGGTCTTACTTGATGATGTTCATGGTATATTATGTAGATATGAGTGTTAATAGGAATCCATGCTAAAATTGGAAATGTTGCCCAATATCTCACCTAATTTCTATCAGGGAATTTGATTCGTGATAGTCAATTTAGCATGTTTCATTTGCTAATATCTTCAAATCACTATAAAATATTGCAACAACAGAGTGACATCTATTATTGTCTTATGTGCTGTGGCTTGATGCAGGACCACCTAGCTGTAGGCTGGTATACCGGCATCTCAAATTCTACGTGACATGAGGTAGAATTATAGTCCGGTCGAGGAACCGAAACCCGTGAGTTTTTTGGAGGGGACCTTTTTTTATGATCGCAGATCATTTTTGACATCCTAAGGATGAAATTTAGCGTGGGAGCCATTTTTGTAATCTTGGCGTTTGCCCGCCATCTTGAATCCAAAATGGCCGCCGGCT
>JYFJ02000549.1:0-123177 GCA_000934665.2 Catajapyx aquilonaris
GATAATCTTAATGGAAACTTTTTATCACATCCTGTGTATAACCCCACCACTCCATTTTTTGGGGGTGTCCCAATATTTTCAGATCAGAGCAAGTATATGTCCTGGCATAGTAACTCAAAAATGACGGAGTTGATTTTTAAAAAATCTATATCAATTGACACCTAGCCATCCCCATGAAAACAAAGAGAAATATTCAATTGCCTGCTGCAAAAAATGTCAAAGGGCCTAAAATCATTCTCCTGACATGTCCCGATCTTCTTTTAAAACGCACTATATTTCCTTACCATTTTATCATTAACATTAGACAAGTTCTAATACTATAATATATTCAATTGTGCTTACTTGAAGGTGTAAAACAACATTATGAAAACAATTTAATCATTTGACATGACCTTGCTGCATCACTCCAAAATGTCTCGGCTAAAAAGAAGATCGGAACATGCCAGGAGAATGAATTTATGCCTTTAGGGTTTAGACATTGGGTGGCATTTTCGTCCCACTGATAGCTACTGCCACCAGTGTTGCCCATGGCACTGACAAGTTAGCAGTAACTGTCAGTGGGACGAAAATTCCACCCATTTTTTGCAGTAAAAAGTAATTTAATATTTCTCTTCGTTTGCATGGGGATGGATAGGTGTCAACTGCTTCTACAGATTTTAAAAAAATAAACTCTCAGTGAATCCATTTTTGAGTTACTATGCTGGGACATAGTATTCATTGTATTGGTAAGTTTGTAGAGAATCACCTGTATACTGCAGTTATACTACAGTATGGCATATTTGACAGTATTTAATATTATGTACTGTAGCTATTTTCATTAATGATAGTGATTTGAGTTTAGTAGATTCTGCTGCATAATTTAAAATGTTTTCAATTTTCTGCTGTCACAGAGTATCATTTCATTATATTTCAAGCCACACCTTTGTACTATGGAGGGATCATGTGTGTGTAATGTTTTCAATCTTGCAAACCATAATTAATATTTCAGGTACTCAAGCGGTGTGTCCAGTCCTGGAAGACATGTTCGAACACGACTCTATTTTACAAGTGAGAGTCACATACATTCCCTTATAACCATGCTGCGATGTGGTGGATTAGTAGATGTGAGTCACATTGGTCCCATTATTTCAAGAAAGCTTCTTATAGTTGTGATTTTTCCACAAGGAACAGTCAGATGAACAGTGGCGACGTGCTCTGGAATATGTGAGTATGGTATCCGAGCTGAACTATATGACCCAGGTTGTCATCATGCTGTATGAAGACCCAACTAAGGATCTATCCTCAGAAGAAAGGTGTGTGGAGATGTTATACTGCATGCTTCATAAGTTAGCTCACATATGTATCAGTAAAAAACTTGTGGATGCTAATTTCCACTCACTCAACTCACTTCAACTTCTTTACACTTACAAGTTATGCAAAGTGATCTTCACGTTTTTCCATATGCAGAAAATATGAGGGCAGTTCCAAAGTGATTTACAATTTTTTTTTGCCACAGACACAGCGCCCATGCAGGTCGAAAATAAGCACACATTATAGATAGAATCCTCCTGGAGCAGAATTCACTGGCACTGGCACTGGTCAACCTCTCCAGGCCCTCCAGGAACCACTTTTTGGTGGTTCGGCGCACTGACTCCCAGACAACTCTTCACAGTCAACAATGTCCTCGAAATGCCATCGGCGAAGGGACTTTTTAAATATATTCAAACAGAAGAAAGTCACTGGAGGCGGGGGGCATGCATGGTGGTCTAAGGGCTATTCTACTGACGAGCCCAGCGGGAGGTCCGAGGTTCAAATTCCGTCCGCGTCAGGCAGTCACTGGCAGTCACCTTCGCTTGGGCGGGTCTTTTTCTGCTTTTCACCCAACATGTCTGGGCATAATTGCCCAAGGGAGTACGGTGGGTGTGGAAGCGCTCAAAGCAAGATCCATGGAATAATCCCTTCGCCGATGCCATTTTAAGGACATTGTTGATAGTTCCTCACTGAGAAGTTGTCCTGTAGTAGGTGCGTTGCACCTCCAAAAAGTGGTTCCTGGGGGGCCTGGAGAAGTTGCCACACCCATGACTCTGCACATTCAGCTCCAGGAGGGTTCTGTTGATAGTGTGTGCCTATTTGCTGACCTGCATGGGCCGTGTATAAAAAATAAATTGTAAATCATTTTGGTACTGCCCTTGTATTTGGCAAGCAAAAGCTTAGGGTATGATGAAAAGATGAAAGGCTTCTTGGTGACACGAGTGCTCGACATAGGTGAAGAAAATGTGATACCATGCTTCAAAAATAAATTGTTCAATTAACACTGTGTGTGTGCAGTAATAGATAAAGATCTGTTCCATCATGTAGGCCTAGTCGTGACTTTTTTGAAGAAATTTTTGTGAAATAGTACCCTTTTGAAACACAGTAATATTTAGTGATGTGCAATAAATTGAACCCAGCACATATTAATTTTCATTGTGACAAATACAGTAGCTGCCCTTATCTACATGGAATAGCTTTCCAATTCCCAACTAGGTACTGGTTCAAAAGAGGTACCCAAATCAAAAGGTGCATGTAATTTCCAATGAGAATAGTGTAGGCCATACTCATGCTATCACATTTTCCCTAAGTACTTCTGTTTTTCCAGCCTGACTAGTAACATTGTTATTATATTGCTTCAGGTTCCATGTTGAACTGCACTTCAGCCCAGGAGTAAATTGCTGTGTGCAGAAAAATCTTCCACCAGGCCCAGGTTTCCGGCCTCACTCCCGGAATGATTCAACTCTTCATGTCGTAAGTTAAACTGTCGAGGGATTTGTCAAACTAACATAAAGGGGTTTTGATGCAGTCAAAAATCCTTTCCCTATACCTTTTTTAACTTGTGTGCATCTGTTTTACCACGAAATAAAGGACTGGGTCCCATCATCATATTTCCTAAGCCATGGTAAAACATGAAAATAGCTAACAAAATATGGGTGTCTTGTGTTTGGTGTTTGTCTGGAAAGCTTCCAGGGTTTAATGTGCTATTGGCTCTTCTGAAAAATAATGTTGGTTTTTAAATTAGAAAAGCAACAGTGTACCTCTAGAATTTCCATTACATACATCTGAAAGCTTCAACTGTCTACTTTATTTCAAAATAGTTTCCAGCCAAATTCAGGCATTTGTCATAGAGTTGCACAGGATTTTGTATGCCTATGTCATAGACGTTTGCCGCCAGACATCCTAGATCCCGGAACACTGAAATGCAACTCCTTGTCATTGTCAAACCTCTGCTTTGCTTGCTTGTCATGTCCATAGACAGGTGGCTCTGAAGAAAGTGATCAAACCATTCTCATTTGAATTGTTGCGACAGGGTGCCTGTATGCAAGGCAGTATGCGAGCGGGCATTGTTGTGCAAGAAAAACACCCCGGAACTCAACATGTCGCAACAATGCTCGCTTGCATACTGGCTTGCATACAGGCACCCTGTCGCAACAATTCAAATGAGAATTGTTTGATCACTTTCTTCAGAGCCCACATGAAGAAATGGCAAGAAAGCAGAGGTTCAAGAATGAGGAGGAGTTGCATTACAGTGTACAGAGATCGGGGAAATGGCTGGCGGCAAACGTCTATGACATAGGCATACAAAATCCTGTGCAACTCAATGATAAATGAGGGGTGTGGTGGAAACAGGTTATAACCCTAATTTTTGTCATTTTTGACCTGAACACCTACCAACTATGTAAAAGACATGACAAACAGTTTGGTATACTCAAAGTTCACGTGTCATGCACGAGACGGCAACATGGACTAGATAAAAATAAGCATTCCCTATGATTTGTGAAGCGAGTGCAAACTTAAATTCACTCTTCTAAAAAATTACACTTTTGTGGGTTATCACCTTTTTCCACCACACCCCTCAAATGCCTGAATTTGGCTGGAAACTATTTTGAAAAATAGTAGACAGTTGAAGCTTTCAGATGTATGTAATGGAAATTCTAGAGGTACAGTATTGCTTTTCTAATAAAAAACTGACCTATTTTCTGGATGCACCAATACATATGCATGCCCATGATTGGGAATCAAATGGCATGTTGTGTGCTAACATATGTGTGCTGTCTGCAGCCTGGGATTTGTGACGACAAGGACAAGAAAGACTGCCGCCCATGCAGCATAGTGGAAGAGGAAGATTTGCATTTGGATGAAGAAGGAGTTCAGGATCAAAATTTGCAAACGACACCGGTGGGTTTATGGCTAATTTCACATATAGTTTTGAGGTCACATCACCATTAACATCAGCTCTGCGCCAGTGTCCCTGAACATAGGGCACAAGTAATCTTGAATGCAATGACATTGAAACAAGAATGCTCTGGTCCTTACTGACCCCTGCATGAATATAGGCATCTTTTCAACACTCCGCATGTTGCAAAGCACTTGAGGGCCAAGGGGTGTTTTGAGGCATTGCATGTCTCTTGGGGCTATAGAAATTATAAGTAGCCATTATGTGCCACATGAATTCTCTATAATTTAATGAATTTGTTACAGGAATCTCCTACGACAACAGAAGAATCAGTTTCTACACCTTGCATGGAAAGAAAGACTGAAGATTGGAATGGCAGACAAGCTGTGAAAACTTCTGATCCAATCCCCATATCGTAAGTTTAAGCCTGTTGTGGTACTGAAGAAACCAGATATATATCATGGCTTTTCTTGCAGAGGATCACCTGCACACCAACAGCCTGAGCCAGTAGAAGACCTGGGCAGTGTAGGAGTCACAATGGGACCCTGCTCTCCCTTGCAGGCTAGTGATGATGCCATATGTGACAAAACTCCCGAGGCACCAGGCAGTTTGAGTGCAACTCCTCAGGCATCATCATATCTCAGCCATAGAAGCATGTCTTTCAGTGGGAGGAGAGGTAGTGCAGAGACAGACTCCAGGCCAAGGAGTTTGGATTTGGACAGGAGGGAAGAAGGAGCTAGAAATAGAGGTTAGCTGTTGGCTCTGCTGCACTATTCACACCAAGACACTTGTCCAATGTTGATTTTGTACAGAGCACTTGAATGGAACCCATTAAGAATTAAGGTCAATGAAGTTGCTGTGAGGGGGCTGGGGAGGTGTAAGGGAGGGTAGTCACTTAAGTGTAATATTAGTATTAGTCAAAGTGACTACCCTCCCGAGTTGACATGTAATTGAGGGAGGTGCAAATGCTTCTCCAAAATACAGTTACACTTTTTACATAGGCAAACGACCTGTTGCAGGATTAATTTTGCCATATAATTTGATAATTTTTAGTGGAGTAGTATACCTAATAATATTAGCTGAAAAAGGGAAACTCAGTTTTGTCATTATTGTTGTCTGCTTTGTAAACTTGATACTTGAGAGTCATGAATTTGAAATTTTTCTGCTTTCAAGTGGCTGCAGAATATGCTATGAACATTCCAGAATTTTGACTTTAATTTTCATGGCAATGGCAGATTATGTCCAATTTTTAGAGTCACATAGTGTTCGCTGAAAATGAAATTAATGAAATTGAAGTTCTTTTCTCACCATTGTACAGTATTATCCTATCCAAGGACTGCTACATTTTTCAACCAGTAATTCGCATATCGTCAGTTTCAATGAACAATAAGTGGCTATATGTGGGCGTCATTTTCCATTGCCATAACAATGAAATTTTACATCCTAGAATGTTCCCAGAGCATTATGTGGTAATTTTATAAGTGAAAATATTCCAAATTCATGAGCTGCATTACCCAAAATTTCCAACACAGGCAACATACCCCAAAAAAAACTGACTTTTTAAACATCTGATATCATTAGGAACGTCTCCCACTCAAAATTATTGAGACATGCAGTAAAATCAATTCTGCAACAGATCTTTTGTTATGTGTCAGTTGGATCATGAAATTGTAAGAATGCAAGAATCCAGTGAATAGAGCCAATTACTTGATTATCATATTGAAGTCAGCTGACAATGAAACATAACGTACTGAGTTCTGTGTATCAAGAAGGATGATCTTGTAAAGAGAGAATCTAGCTCCCAGCAGAGATATTCATTAATATCTGTGGCTCCTAGTTATTCTGAAAAAAACTGGAAACAGTGCCTATGGCCTAGTCCGTATCAATTCAGGCAGGGGGGTTACCTTCATAGTCTCAGATGTTTTTGAATTTAACATATGTTAAAATTCAGGCAAAGGTAAGAGACCCGTATTTTTTTGTTTTGTTCAAAAAAATTCCTGGCCCGAGGTACAGGCCGCCAAAGATGGCGCCTCGGGCGCCATATTTCTCACTTGGGATTATCGGCACAATTTTGAAACGCTCTATCTCTGGAACGGTTAAAGATACTTTGTTGCGGGTTTTTTTATTTGAAAGATGGTATTCTTCCGATTAAAATGATATCCTCCGTTTGGAAATATGTGTCCAAGTTCCCTTGCTGTAGCCTTTTGAATTTCTTTTTCGAAAAATCAAAAATAATTTTTTTTTCAAAAAAGGCAATCCCAAAAATTTTGATTTTCTGACTGTTGATTAGTACCATAGAGTACTACATTCCCTGAAAAGGAGAGCTTCCACTTTTGAGTTTAACAGGTTTTATAAACAATGTTCACGTTTAAGCTTCCGTGGTTAATTTGGATTGGATACAAGATGGCTGGGGCCAGGATCCACACCGATCCACACTCTACTCATGTGAAAATATCAGTGGTAATGATCCTATTGGCTATTGATTGTGAACAACAGGTCTGCCGTCAGTTGTAAGAAGACCGTAACTCAAAAACTAGTAAGGGCGAAAGTCGCATGCATGCCGTGCACTAATCCACCCTGGCTCAGAGGGGATTAGTGCAGGGCGTGCATGCGACTTTCGCCCTTAGGGGTTTTCGAGTTACGGTCTTCTTACATCTGACGGCAGAGGTGAAGTTGCAACCCATCCTTTGTGGTCCAACAGCACTTAATAAGTAAGCTTTTGTGAGGATTCCGCTGATCACGGTCTTAAAAGATTTAAATTTAAATATAATTAAAAATTAAAATTAAAAATAAAATTAATAAAAATTAAATAAAGATGAAATTTTGGAAACTTTAGTATGATTTGAAAGCTGTATCTGTAACTTATATTTATTAAGAATTAAAATGCCATGGCAAATAAGACTAGAGTTTGATTTCATGAGACCAATATGTGAGTATGTGTAACGGAAATTGGTTTAATGTACATGGCAAAATTTTCAATTGTTTATAAATCCTGTTAAACTCAAAAGTGGAAGCTCTCCTTTTCAGGGAATGTAGTACTCTATGGTACTAATCAACAGTCAGAAAATCAAAATTTTTGGGATTGCCTTTTTTGAAAAACAATTATTTTTGATTTTTCGAAAAAGAAATTCAAAAGGCTACAGCAAGGGAACTTGGACACATATTTCCAAACGGAGGATATCATTTTAATCGGAAGAATACCATCTTTCAAATAAAAAAACCCGCAATAAAGTGTCTTTAACCGTTCCAGAGATAGAGCGTTTCAAAATTTTGCCGATAATCCCAAGTGAGAAATATGGCCCCCGAGGCGCCATCTTTGGCGGCCTGTATCTCGGGCCAGGAATTTTTTTGAACAAAACAAAAAAATACGGGTCTCTTACCTTTGCCTGAATTTTAACATATGTTAAATTCAAAAACATCTGAGACTATGAAGGTAAGATTTTCTCTTTGCCTGCCTGAATTGATATGGACTAGGCCCTATACTATTTTGCAAAATGAATGATCCAAGGATTGGTTTTGCTGTGATAATTTTGAGTGGAAGTGGATCCTAATAGGTTAGGTGGAAAAATTAATATTTGATTTTATATGTTAGTTGTGGAATTGCTAAATCTGTTTATGAAAGTCATGTAGGGTGGGGCAAAAGTCATGGGTTGGTTTAAATGACGCAGCATGGCATAAGTAACGAACGATTATATTTTCAAAAAAATTGCACTACACAGAGAAAGATATGCCATTTATGGATCAAGGTCCAAAAAAGTTACTTCTTGAAAACAACACCGGATAGATGTCCACCTTTGCCGGCAACACGTATTCCTCCAAACGCCGGACGAAACCCTTCATAACGCGCTCCAGCATGTCCAGGGAAATGTTTCTCATGGCATGTCTTATCTGATCCTTAAGATCAGCCAATGACTGAGGACGTGTGGCAAACACCGAACAAATTAAAAGTCAAGTGTTTCCTGGGAGGGTCATTTTGAGATTTGGGGACATTCCTTGGCCATCGCGGTCGCCGGATTTGACCACCCTTGACTTCTTCTTGTGTGGTACCTGAAGAGTTTGGTGTTCACCAGACGTCTTCAGTCATTGGCTGATCTTAAGGATCGGATAAGACATGCCGTGAGAAACATTTTCCTGGACATGCTGGAGCATGTTATGAAGGGTTTCGTCCGGCGTTTGGAGGAATATGTGTTTCCCGCAACGGTGGACATCTATCCTGTGTTGTTTTCAAGAAGTGACTTTTTTGGACCTTGATCCATAAATGGCATATCTTTCTCTGTGTAGTGCAATTTCTTTAAAATATAATCGTTCGTTACTTATGCCATGCTGCGTCGTTTAAACTAGCCCATGACTTTTGCCCCACCCTGTATATGATATTTTTATCTTTAAAGTAACACATTTGCTGCAAACTATTTAGTAATGTTTATTATAATTTTCAGAAGAATGAGATGGCACTCAATTTATAAGGTTACATTTGGTTGATAAACCGGATTGGACTAAATTAATGATTGCGCATTGCTAAATGAACACTAATATTCTTCCCAATATGTTTCAATGGGAAATCAATCATAGGCAAAGTGTGTAATTCAAAACCACATGTTATATTGGAAATCGAGTGACTTAATTCAATTGTTACGAGCCTCGGAATTCATGAAACTACAAGTATCACAAGCATAAACTCACAAGCATGAGATTGGTTTGGTGAAGTAATGAGCAATCCGTGTGATATGATGCAGTTGACTTTAATAATTCTGACCCCTCAGATTGAATTTTTAAGATATTGCAGCACGTTAACTTGCAATAATTGAAATATGTAGGAAAATGTATAACGCAAGTGGGATGGCATAGTGGTGTAAAGGTTAGCACCACAGCCTTTCCCCTCTGAGGTCCCGAGTTCGATCCCTAGGCTGGAGAGAGGGTACTTATGTGGAACGAGTTTCGATGGGTTCTCTCTAGGGTTCACTTGGGTTTCCTCAGTGCCCTGCGGTTTCCTCCCACAATCAAAACCCATCACAGCACAGGCAATGATTAAAGACAGTTTATGAAAAGATGATCCCCTAAATTGCCCAAGGAGGCCTATCATGGGGTATCCATTATTATTGTTGTTATTGTTATATTTGCTATCACCTTTTTTGGGAGAGGGTTTCCACATACCCACACACAAAAAAGAAACAGCTGGCCTGTCATTACTGACGTACAAGGGAAGGAAGCTCATTTAAAGTCTATGCCCCATGTTGATCTGGATGATTATGGCAATGTGATTTGCAGGGGACAAATTACTTGTTAGTTATGTGATCAAGTGTCTAGGTCCTCCACAGTGTCCAGCTGGAATATTATTGTCTTTGAAATATTTAAAATATTTAGTCATATTACAAATCCTTGTGGCCTATACCAACAGCTGCATTGGATGGTCTCCCATAATCAGGTATATACAATTTGATCAGGAAAGGGTGCCCCTTATATGGTCAAGAATTACTACCTCATCTGCCACATCCTTTTCTGGCCACCTGATCAGGTAGAAAAGCGGAAAAAGACTGAACTAAGCGAAGATGACAGGAGTGGGACTTGAACCTCATGCTTCCTGTTTGGCTGGCCAGTGCCAAGGCCACTACACCACAATGCCTCCATGACTGTTATTGCATCTAACACAATTAGAAGCAATTCCACGTCACTAAAAAGGGGGGGGAGGAAACCCCTATCTAATTCAGCGGCCAATTCCACTCCATATTCCCCATCGATTCATCCAATACAAATTCCTCACCAATTCGAGACTGTCACCTGTTCATTCTCTGGGGATGTACTCTGATCACTGTTCAAGAACTGACCTCCTTCATTTTGCATCCAGAAATGACATTTATTACTATTGTTGTTATCATCATGTTTGTTAATTGTTTGGAAGGAATTTCTCTCAGGCCTTGAGGAAGGCCACTTGGTGGTGGTGTTGGGTGACACCCACTCCATTATTGAGTCCCACTGTGAGTGACAGAAAGAATAGTCTCCTAATGCATTGCTGGCTGTCATATTCCAAGTTTGCACACCGCAAGGATTGTTGGTTCTTTCGATTACTTTTCCTAACACCACAAGTGCAAAGAGAACAATATATGTAAATTTTTTGAACATACGAGTAAATACATTGGCTTAAAAAATGACATAACCTCCTAAGACCCGAGAAGAAATGGGTAACGCAATGTCAGTTCCTATTGCATTTTCTGAACATTTTCCCAATAAGAAACGAGGAAAACATTATAGTTCTGAAATATTGACAAAAATAATGACAAACAACCAATGAGAACATTAGGACCCAATTGCTGCTACAATAGCAGAACGGATGAAAGCTGAAAATTTAAATTCCACTTTATGGATCACTAACATAGTGCTCTATCCTCCAAACAATGTTTTTTACATTCATTCAATTCAATCAATTAATTGTTATGATCTCCACATCGATATGTAGCAGAAGGATGAGAGGGTACAAAGTTCAATAAGACATTTATTGGGAAAACATTCAACAATTTCTGCCGATATGAAAAACCAAAAAATCGGTCACAAAGTAATCAATGTTAGGGCGGCAGGGTGGTCTAGTTGTTACGCCACTGGCCAGCCAAGCAGGAGGCCGGGGTTCAAATCCTGTCCCCGTCACCTCTGCTTGGCCGGGTCTTTTTCCGCTTTTCACCCGACACGTCGGGGCAGAATTGCACTCCCTTCTCAGCTTGGGGCCAGGAGAAATGGCCTGGTGTTAAAGAATGTCAGAAATGGCTATCACACGGCGCCCTCCCTTGGGAACTTCCCCTTCCCCCCTCAGAGGGCCTCGAGCCCTATCCCGGGGTAACCCGAGGGGGGGGGGGAGGGAGGGGGGGAGAGAGAGAGGAGAAAGGAGTCAATGTTGTAACTGGATGCAAAATAACAGAGGTCAGTTCCTGAACAGCGATCGTAATTCACCCTCACAGTACAGTATACACAAGTGACAGTCTGGAAGTCTGTTTGTAATCGATTTGGAATGCTGTGCATGTTTCAGTGAGTAATTTGATGAATTGTTACAGAATACAGAGTTGAATTGTCTTTCAATATGGATTTCCCCCGATTTCCCCCTTTATAGCACCATCCAGTTCCACTACAAATTATCGTGGTACTGTACACCACAAAATTAATCCTGGAAATAATTGTGTGAATTTCAGACCTGTATTTTAACAAGTCAGACAAATATGCAGGAAAAATAATGAGTTTTTCTTTCCCTTCTGATATTATTAGCAATAATGTCCTCTAAAAATTATTGAGAGCCATGACAGAACTGATTTTGGAATTTAAAATGAGTTCAGGTGTGTTTCATTCTGCTACTGACTTTTAAGAAACATTGGAAAATGAAATTTTGCCTCGCAACTTCAGCGGTGACCTACCTACAAGTTTTCATTGCATTCCTATCCACTTTCCACATTCATTTTGTTATTTGGTGCACTTCCGAAGTCTTCAGGTCAAGAGGGGGAGAAATGCAACCATTTTGGATTTCTACCCCATAAATCAGTTTAAAGAAAAGCAGCAATCACGACAAATGAGTGATACTCCCATTGTTGCTTGAAATGGGTTGTTGCTTTTAAAACTGGATGCTGGGGTAGAAATTTCACAATGTCCTCACTTAGCCCCCATTTGAACTGGCAACTTGGGCAATGTATTTTTGTATCTTTTGCACTCCTGGACATTTTGTTGGTGAATGAACCCATCCTAAATCCTTTCATGGCAGCTTCATCTTTGAGGTGGACTTGCCTGGAGTGTTGCATGACACAGGTTGTATAATACTTGTGCAAATATATAGAATTTTTTTATGAAACCAGAGATGCTGTGTTGGCAGAAGTCTGATGGAAGAGAGAGCAAGTAGATATATTATGTGGGACTATGTTATCAGTTGTGAAGGCAGCCCCGTTAAAGATGGTCCAGTTAGCATCATCCCAAAACATAACCAAACTGTTTTCCTCCTCCTCCAGTTGTAGGGAAGCAATTGATTATGAACACCCAGTCTGGGGTAAAGGAGAGTGCCCACTGCAGACAGAAAAGGAGAAAGATGAGAGGTGCTGAGGGTCGCTTTTGCAGCTTTACCTGTTGCTTCCTCAGTAACTTATGTGGTAAGCGCATTGCCGCTCAGGTGGGAGGGAGGTCTTGAAAGATGAAAGAGTCGGGTTCTCTCTGGTCCTGCCCCAAGCTTCGTGTCCTTGTTAGGTAGTCTTCCATCCTCTTATTCCTACATGTGACAATCCCAATGGACTTTTAACTACCTGTTTCTCATTCCTCTTTTCCTGTACTGCAGTGGGTGACCCTTGCAGTCATCTTATTCCTGTGTAAGCCTGTGTGTATTCATTCTCTTCCCACAATTAAGGTCTCATCAAAACTTGGTACTGATCCTGTCATCCAGGCAGGGTTCATTGTTGTTTGTTGACATTTTTCTTCTATGCCTTCACTCAGGTCTTTTTGTTTTGTCTGATCAGCTTTATCTCACAGTCCACAGTCTTGTCAATACTAACGCAAAAGCACGGGTTGTGTCGAAAAATCAAGCCGGGTACAAGTGCCAGTTATCAGTTAGTGAAGAATGTTAGGGGAGGAAATTTTGGAAACAAGATCAAGTTCAAAATACTTTTTTATAAATATCTTTTGCATGTGTGTATTAATTAACTCTCTTCTTACTGGATCCTTCCTGGCTGCCATCTTGTATCAGACACTGGTACAAACTTTCAGAGTTAATATCAGGGCTATTTAAAGTGATAAATGCAAGAAATTTGTGAATCAGGGTCACTAACTAATCCTGGAATGGCACAAAGCACTAATTACTAGTTTTGTCTGTTACCCTTACATCAGGGTGCATTATTGAAATGTGGAGTATTTCTGTCTGACCAAAATGATAGAATCTTAATTTGTAAACCATGCTTAATACTTTCAAAGTTTTGGTTCTTGCGCATCAAAATTAGGGGTATTAATAGGAATGCACATCAGTAAAGAGCTGCTTTAACAGATTTGGTTATGGTATATCACCAGAAGATGCAGTATGACAATCTGACCTTGGCCAAGTTGTCAAAGGTATTGGAGATTACTGGCTTTCTTAGTGGCCGAATCTGCTGATACCTCATTTCCAGCGTGTAGTCAAAGTTGAACACACAGCATAGGTTTTTTTGGCCATGTCCAATCTGAAGAAGAGAGCTAATGAAAATTGGGCATAGTGTACAATTCTTGATTGATCTTATTTCCGATTTACAAAATAGGTTTGAGTTAGGTGTTAACCACTCAAGTTTAAATGTACACCTGTGAACACAAATAGTTGTGGTTATGAGGAATCATTTGCCATACTTGTGATTACATGACAAAGTGTACACCTTATTTTGCAAGTGGTTAACTCCTAAGATGTGATGGATTATCCTGTGCTTAACAATAACACATTTGAATTTGTAGAAAGTGTCTATGTATGAAGTCTCTTGAAGAAACTACATGCCCCAACACCACAGCACTTCATTATATCTGTCAAAAATATTTGCATGGATCTTTTCAAACATGTGGTATGCTCTTTCTACCGAGACCAACAGTGCTATTTGTGAACCATCTTCCACTTGCTCTGACTTATGTGTTTTTTAGACTAACACTTGTGTTCATTGACAATTGATTTGCTAATGGTCACCTGTTAAGTGATAAGCTGAAACCTGTAACACCTTTTTCACTGCATATGATGTTACTAGGAGACTTATTAATATTCTTGATGTCACAGAAGCCATGCAAAGATCTGAAATATATATCTCCACAACTTCAGGTAAAATTAATTGGGAACAAATAATAATTGTCTACTTATCTTGCATTGCTTTAAATTGTATTTTATTACTCATGCGGGCTATTTATCCAAATTTTAAAATATCTCAATATACCAGATTTCAACTTTATATTTTGTGAATTTGTGATGACTGGATATATTTATTGCCAGGCTATTGGGATGCATATTCCACATGTAATTATGTATTGTTAGGTTTAGTTGGATTTGGTTCCTTTGGGTAATATTTTATTACTTGCACAGAAATGTCCAGCCAGTTAAGCTATATACATTTTCTTGACAAAAGGATAAATTATTTACTTGTTTGTGGGTAACAATTTCCTCAAGAAATTGTACTATGAATTAAATGGAATTTAATCTTGTGCTTCAAAAAATGACTGCTACTGTGCAGTGTTATAGGTGAGCAGGGGTCACCAGTTGGGAAAAGTAGTCAAGTTATTGGTAGTTTGAAAAGAAATTCATCAAGCTCATTGAGGTCCAGAACTAGAAATGCAATAAATATGAATGTGTCTGTGTGCCAAAAATGTTGATATGTTGTCACGCAGACAGGATTGGCATATGTGGAAATCAAGAAAACAATGCACTTGATTGCAGCTGATTTTAGTTGCAATATGTGAGTTTTGTTTCCTTTGATATTGCAGTAGCGTACATTCAGACACAACTACTTAAGGTGTGTTTGGAATAGGCTACATGAAAATTTTGGAGATGATACAGAGTGTTCCAATTGAAGTGTCCATTTCAGTTAGTGATTTGTTACATTAAGCTGCTTATTATTAAGCAGTTACTGTGGAAGTTTTTTTTTCTTTTTCTTACAAGTTTCATAAATGAGCTAGGATAGAATGAATGGATGCATTTTATTGAAGCACTGTGGATGACTAGCAAAATATGGGCTCAATCATTGGTCTGGGGGTCCAGGTGTCTAAATGGGTATTTCCAAAGAAAGTCAGTGCATTTCAGAACCTGAATGAATTCTCCTACCAATCCTAATATTAAGTTATATACTGGTACTCGTGTTTCAATAGCCCTTGAAAATTTCTTGGAAAATAACTACTTATAAGTAGTACTAAAAGCTGCTACCTGAAAGCTGAAACTCACTTCAGTTGGAACACACTATTTTACAGTAATTCAGTATAATATTGTTCAATTAATAAGCTTTGGGTTGTTATAGATACGAAATCATCCATCATCTGCTTGCAAGCTGTAATAAATCAGTTGAAAAATGGTCTGAATGACAAAAAGTCCTTCTTCCATTTTATCTTACAAGCAAAATATCGTATCACGCATCTCCTTTAACCCATTTTTCATCAAAAGAAGTGGACACAAAAAGCACAGTGTCAGAGTCAAAGAATTAAGAGCACAAAAAGTACATGAGGCATTCGAAAGTTTAGATTTGTATATATAGGGTGAAGGGAAACTCTCGCCCAATTGCCAGGTAGACTGATAGTACTCATAAAACTAATATAGGGATGTGCAATTAGTTTTAGGTTCCATTGCTTAGTTAATGCGTACAGCGCCGTCAAAGTTTCGTGACGTCACATCCATTCCGCCAGCTATAAAGAAGCAGAAGTCAGCTCCAGGGCCTCCGGTCCCTTGCCTTGGTCCCCTAACACATCGTCCATATGCAAAAAGCGATCCAGTCCCATCAGAGTAAGAATCCGGGTACGACACCTGTGCACTTTGTCGTTTTTGCCTCATATTCCACCATCCGCCCCTCTACACTTTAAGGTCGCTGTACGCATTAACTACGCAAGGGAGCCCAAAACTAATTGCACATCCCTATATTAGTGTTGCGAGTACTATACGTCTAACTAGCAATTGTCAGCGAGTTTCCCTTCACCCTGTATATACATGGATCGTCTGATAATTATTGGCAACACTGCTGTAATTTTCGTTACATTACCTAGGTGTAGTCCCCAGCTGTTTTTATCAAATTTTTCCATAGTCATGGAAAGCTTTGAATGTCCTCAGCAGCATTTTTTGTGGAGGTGCCACGTAGAGATCGCCCTAAGATATGCTTCCCTCTTACAGAAACGAAAGCAATCTATTAAAGAACTTCTTTCCGTTGGTGGGGCATAAATGGAAATTGGCCCATAAGCCACATATATACATCGCATCATGTGGTCCAACATACCCCACACACCATTGATTCCATCTTCCCCCACATTGCAGAGACTTTTAAAATCTTATTCATATAATATGCATTAATTTTGGCTTCAATGTCCTAAACAAGAGTAGACCATTCCTGAACATGAATCTTGCTCTGGTGCAACCTCCCTTAGTATATAATGAATCGAGAGTTAAACCAGGAGAAAGTTGGCAGCCACACACCAACCATACAGTCAACCTCTGACTTAACTATGGCAGCACAATGGTGTAGTGGTTAGCATCATAGCCTTCCACCTGAGTTCGATCCCCAAGTCGGACGGAGGATACTTATGTGGATAGAGTTTCTAATGGTTTTCTCTCTCTGTTTGCGTGGGGTTTTTCAGAGCTCTCCCATTTCTTCCCACAATCAAAATCCATCACAGCACAGGCAATGATTAAAGACAGTTAATCAAAAGATGATCCCCTAAAAGGCCCAAGTAGGTCTATTATGGGGTATTCATGATTATTTTTATGTTACTATTATTTCTAACTTAACTAAATTAATGTGAATGAATGATGAATGATATATTTATCTGCTGTAGTAAGATTTGTGATATGTGGTCATGCAACTGCAAGTTGGAGTGTATGCCCATAAAAGAAAAGAAAATGTGAAATGTCTGAAAGAAGGGATTAATATGTTTGTAATTACTGGTTTTTGCAAGCCAAGTGTTTTTAACCCCTTGAGCCCCAGCTATACCGCCATCACCTAGATTTTCATTTCTGTTCTATTTACATGTACTCTGAAGATAAAAAATTCTATATTTTACCAATAATAACAGCTATACTGACAAGTTCATGCTCTACGCTATGTATGTGTTTGGAACCAGTTTCATCATCTAGAAGACCCTAAATTAATTTCCAAAAGGATCGCCGCAGAGCTATACTGCGAGCGCCTAGTTTTTGGCTTGCACATACTCTGAAGATAATTATAACATATTTTACAAATAATTAACAGCTATACTTCCTCATTCAGGGAAAACATGACGTATATCTTGGAAACTATTTTCCTTGCCTAGAAGTCCCGAAATTAATTTCCAAACAGATCGCTGTAAGTTCCATTGCCTTGATTTTCGCTTGCACTTACTCTGAAGATAAGGACAAGATATTTCACAAATAATAACAGATACACTTACACGTTCATGCTCTACATTATGCATGCGTTGGAAACAATTTTCACTCGTCTAGAAGTCAGTAAATTAATTTTCTAAAGTAATAACTCAAAATTCAATTATTACTGGCCAACCGTTAGGCCACCTCCTAGATTTTACCCTACATGTACTCTGAAGATAAGGACAATATACAGGGTGGACAAACTTCAAGTGTCGTTTTATAACGGCGATTAATAGCAGTGATTTTGCGATGACGTAGCAGCGACATGTAAAATGTCCCATTTCGGCGCCATCGAAAATATTAGCTGCCAATAGGGCAGCCAATTGGCAGCTAATATTTTCGATGGCGCCGAAGTGGGCCATTTTACACGTCGCTGCTACGTCAATCGTAAAGTGCTTCCATTAATAGCCGTTATAAACGACACTTGAAGTTGGTCCACCCTGTATTTTACAAAATAATAACAGCTATATTATTATTATTTATTATTATTATTATTATTATTATTATTATTATTATTATTATTATTATTATTATTATCATTATCATTATCATCCTTGGGTAGTGCCTGACCCTCTCGGGGTATGCGGCACGGACCTTTGTTGTATCTTTATTGTACAGTGGGACCTGATTTTTGAAGCACCCGGGCCCACAGGCAGGATGGCAGGAGGGGATGTGCAAGGTGCAGGGCAATGTCATTATGTGGCCATTTTTAGTGAACTCCCCCGAGTAAGGAAATACCACCCGAGACGAAGCCAGAGGTGACCCTGAACTCTGCACGAGATGAAGGGGGTGACCCCGGGCTGGGATCTTACCCGGGACCTTTACATCCGTGGGTGCATACGTTACCGCAGCACCACTTCATCTCCCATAAATAATAACAGCTACACATACATGTTCCTTGAAAATGCTATGAATGTATTTGGAACAATTTTCCTCCTCTAGAAGTTCCTGAATTAATTTCCAAAAAGATCGCTGTAAAAAAAAACTCTCTATTCGAAAACTGCCGGCCAACTGTTAGGCTGATTTAATTATGAAATACATTAAAATACACGGAATAAAATCTTGAGAATGGTGCCAGACGAATTTTCTGAAATAGTTGTACTTTGCGAGAAATAAATTATTTCTGATCTGCGGCTTTCCTGTTACTTCGGAAATCTCCCTAATTCATTTATTTCTCGCGAAGTACAACGATTTCAGCAGCTTTGTCTGGCAAGGTTCTCAAGGTTAATATTCCGTATATTTTAACGTATTTCATAATTAAATCAGCCAAGTAGTTGTCAGGAAGTACTCAAATTTTGAGTTTTACAGCGATATTTTCGGAAATTAATTTAGAGACTTCTAGAGGAGGAAAATTGTTCCAGACACATTCATAGTGTTTTCCCTGATCGGATAAGTATAGCTGTTATTTTGTGTAAAATATCTTGTCCGTATCTTCAGAGTACTCGTAAGCGGAAAACTAGGTGCTGGGGCTCAATGGGTTAAATGACAGCTGACAGGGACAAGTACCAAATAACGGAATCGAATCAGTTTCAAGGGTTGACAAGAGAAGTGGTTTGTTTTGCACATGATGCACCATATTCTTAGTTTGAAAGAGTTGCCACATTAGAGACTGACACTTTGTGCTCAGTTAGTTAAGCTTTTTGTGGCACAACAGCAGGGGTGGCTGTACTATGCCCAATGCAAGTATTGTGTTTGACTCATGTTAATACTTCAATCATTCCTGACCATAAAGTGTTTCAGGCATTCTGGAAAGACATGCAAATGCGTTCAGCCCTTCAAAGAGACTGATAATCAGATCTTTACATGCATTCTGTGTTTGAACCTTATCATATTTTGCAAGTTCAGTGTCTGAGAAAAATGCTGTGATGGTGCATTCAAGTTTTATGCACAGTAAATTGTGGACGGTGATATTTAGCTAAACATTTTGTTGTGTTCCATGTCTTGTGTCTTATGTTTGCTGCACTCATCTCAAGAGTGACTTAACTTGGCATTGTTTCTGTGTCCTTATTGCATGCTGCCTGTCCTGTTTCATCTCGTCTGTAGTCGAACCCAGGTACCCCAGCTTGGATGCTGTGGGAGATGAAGGTATGTCGGCTAATGCCATTTTTACTCTGAGTGTTCAGAGCATGACTTTTAAGTGTCTTTTGCATGCTCTGACACATCACATTAAGAAACGGTCACAATAACTTTAGCAGCAAGTAAGTCTTATGAACATGTGTACAGTAGATGACCTTAATATTAAGATCCCATGATTGTTTGTGTATTCTAGAAACTTTGTGACCATGCAGGAACAGTTTTCACCTATAGAGTCAGTCTTGAATTTGTTGCACTTGTGGCAAAACCTGCCACTGAAGTCTTAAATTAATTTTGCAAACTGATTGTATTAAGAGGGGGGTCTGCCTGGTACCCTTAGTAAAGGCCCTGTACCTACAGATGCTCTACGTCGCCACCGGCACAGCGTTCCTGGCCAGCTTACATATTTCAAGCTTCTGGCAGCCCGACCACAAAACTCACCTAATTCACTGTTCAGCACGGCAGTGATTAGTGGATCTTCCAGCACACCAGATCTCAAGAACCTGTCTTCTCATGGACCTGTACAAAGTATGCTTTCTTTCAAATAACTAGTGTCTTACACTAATTGTACATTTTACAGCCATTGAGAGTTGTGGAGGTGTTCCTGCCATTCGTCCACTGGAAACCCTGCACAATGCTCTCTCCCTTCGCCAAATGGACTGCTTCCTGGAGCGAATGGTCACTGTGCAATTCCGCCAGTCAGTGTCAGGTACTGGGTTGGTGTCTGGGGCTAACACTCCACCAAAGCAGCAGCCTAACTCATGGCTGGCCCGCACCCATCCTCCGCCACTAGGCCTCCAGTCACCAGGAAGCAGTGAGTAACAAGTACCTTGGGAGACTTGTGTATATATGTCAACTGGCTTTTGAATTGTGGCCTACTCTAATATCATGGACTTGTCCCCTGATTTGTAAAAGTAATAGGTTTGCATCTGTCAGCATCTCGGCATTCAGCAAGATGTGACTATAATGACAGAATTTAGTGGAACCCTTTATATCATCACATTCTATTTTCAACAAGATAGCACTGGGGCACAGTGAACAGTAAAGTGTTTTGAAAAACATCCCTAGGGCATTATGTGCCCATAAACCTGGAGAATTTTAGTACAGGGTGAGGTATTCCATGATATTATTAGAGTAGGTTATGTGAGGGTCACATGAAAGTGTGGTCTTGTTCATGAGTACAAAGTCAGTTGACTTAGAAGAACAAGCGCTCTGTGGTCCTGTTATGCATTTTCATGCCCTCAATTAACCCTGGAACTGTGACGTGCCTGAAAGTTACGTTGACGTGGGGTCTTTTAGGACCCCATCCATATTTTAATTTTTATTAATAATACGTTTCAATGTATTGACTATATGCAATCATTCTTTGAACAATGCCTAAAATGATCACTAACTCAAAATAAACATGCACTTCCTGTTATATACTTTTTTAAATGGCAACAGTTCATTGTAATTATCATTTTAATGCAATTTAATTCCTTTGGGGTCCTAAAAGACCCCACGTCACGGTTCCAGAGTTAATCAGTCTGGAATGAGCTCTAAAGTGGCTTTTTTTGTTACAGGCATTGGTTGGTCTGGACCCCCCTCATTTGTGTCAAGTAGTGGACCCTCATCCCCAGGAGTTCCCTCTGCAGCTGATGCCCCTCGCTTCAGGCAAACTTCAGAAAGTAGTGATGTGGCATCATGTCCATCCCTTTCTACAAGTTTCACAGGCGCTGATTCTGTTATCTTGCCACCTCTTCCTGCTGGCAGTACTCCTACATGGAACAGTCTTGTCAGTCCATACTTCGCTATGGAGCAAGTCATCCCAAACTCATCAGATTGCAGCTTCAATTCATCTGAGGAGGGCCTTGTGTTTAAAGAGACATCTGAAGCAGCAGACCGTGGTAATAGCGTGCACCTGCAGAGCTCAGTCACTGTCATCTTTCCAGAAATGGGTTGTGCACTTCGAGAATCAACAAGTTCCATAGACATGTTGTCTGCTAACCGACTGATTATATCACCTGATGAACCAACTCCAAGCACTGGAGTGTTGCCACTTGGCACTGCAACTAATACTGATCCAGCCACCATGGAATTAGGTCTTGATATGAATGAGAGTGCAATGACATACAATGATGCGACATCAATGGAAATGGACACTCCTACACCAGAATCTACATCAAGCTTTAACACAGGCCCTCCGACCATAAGCACAGATGTAGTAGAATCACCAGCACAAGAGGCAAACACTTCCATAAGCAAACCTGAGACTTCAGAAGTCGAAACTGCTCCACCAGGAAATGAACATTTTGGGACTAGCAATCATCCAGATGGCAAAAGTAACAATGGAAATCTGGATGGTAAGGATGGGAACTTGAACTGATTGTAAATAGGCTAATGTATGTCAATATTTTCATGCCATACAATTTGGCAGGAAATTTTTGGCTGGCCTTATTTTATATATTTTTTAAAGGCAGTAACTAATTGATCTTAAGAAGTGATGTTATGAGTTGTATGTTGTTGTTATAATCACAAGGGCAAATTCAAATTTAAATGTATAATTTCTGTATTGTATCTCAGCTAGTTTTGGAGGAATTATTAAGTGAACAAGCCTATAGACAGATCTAGAATTAGTGACATATTATGAGATGTGAATCAAGAGGGAAGGGTTTCATCTGTGAAATAATGAAATATTTTAAAATTGGCTATACTTATCAGCAAATTATCCATGAAAGTGTCAAAGTGGTTTTACTATGGTTTTTTAAATATAAGGGTCTTCATTGAAAAATGCAAGTAATAAGATCAACATTGCAACAAAGTCAAAATCTGTAAATATTTTATACAAGTGAACAGAATAACTTTTCAACAGTACCCCAGTAATGATGCCCAAATACAATGTAATACATTGTGGCCCCTTTCTCAGGCCATCTATTTGCATCATCTTGGGGTTTTACTGTCCAGCATTTCTCTTTAATAGTATTGGATACATGTCGCTTTACTCTCACAGCACTTTGTACTTACTGTTACATGGAGAGAGATGAAGCAAGTGGGAAGTATTAGGGTGTACAGTACCATGTCATGTATAAATGAACATGTTGAAGTGCTTTTAATCCATTCCTTTAACTGCAGGCAGTGTCAATGAAGGATAGCATGGTCTGTGACCAAAATAATGTTGCAGTTTATGATAATAAATATTTTTGACTGACTGCTACAATTTTCATTTTAATCTTGACACGCACCTACACCTCTAAAAATTGTAATGGTACAAATGAGGGGTGTGGTGGAAAAACATGATAACTGGCAAAGGTGTAATTTTCCAGGAGAGCAAATTGAAGTTTGCATTTTCTTAACAAATCATACAGAATTCTGGTTTTGATCTAGTCCGTGTGGCTGTCTCATGCATGATACGTGAACTTGGAGTATACCAAACTGTTTGTCATGTCTTATACCAAGAGCTGCTTATACATAGTTGCTAGGTGTTTAGGTGAAAAATGACAAAAATGTCAATTATCATGTTTTTCCACCACACCCCTCAAATATATTGATGAAGACTGGAAGAACATACTATTGATAGATTGGCAAAATGCAACTTTGACAAAAATGAAAAAATTCTGAATTAATTAATATTACTGGGAAAACAATAAGCTACTGTACAGTATATACTGAAAAGGCCAAGTACTCCTTCCTCAGCTTGCATAGGGCCCTGGAACCCTGAACTCGGTGTGTAGGTGAAGCAGTCATAGGGCCACTCGGTAGAGTGTGACAGATATGGGGCAGCAGAATTTTGGGGCCTAAAAAATAATGGTTCTTGACATCATTTTCCTGCTGCCTTTTCACTCTTTTTGGTCCCTAAGTTAACAGCAAAAACTTATAAAATCGTCAATGTATTTCCTTTGCTTTGCTCAGGTAATTTTCTGTAACTCAATAGAATCCTCATATTTTCTCCAAAACTGTTCTCTGCTGAACTGTAAGTGTGCATACTAACGTACGGAAAATGACAGAACAATCTGACGTCATCAAGGTTTCCATGGAAATACCCTCACAGAACAATATGAGTAAACTGTATCAACCAAAAGCAACAATGGAAGAAATGATGACGTCAGATCGTTCTCTCGTTTTCCGTACATTATGCAGGCTATGTAGGGTGTTTATAAAAGAATCGTGGGGTTTCGTAAGTGAATAAAACAGCTGTTTACAAGATTACAACCTTACATGGGTGTAACCTGCACCATTAGGAAGAGCAACGGTCCAAGTTTGAGATGAGTTACCAACAGTTCATTTATGGTCACTGCTGGGTCACTGTTCCAAAATGGCTACTTTGCAGGAGGAGGCGTTCTGTGTTTTTGAGGAAAGTCAGTGACTAAAAGAAGCAGGGAACTGAACATTCTGACAAAACAACAGTCTGGAAGGTGTTGACCATTAACCTTGACACTGATATGAAAAATGTGGCTTCATCACTGAAAACGAGCCATTCTACAAAACCACCGTCCTCCAACCTTGACTGCATTTTCATGCAAAGGTCACTTCTTTTCACCTTGTCTGCTGCTGTTAAGGGAACTTGTACGATTTGACACAAAACCTTCCAGACTGTCGTTTTTGTCATGTTCAGTTCCCTGCTCCCTTTAGTCACTGACTTTCCTCAAAAACACAGAACCCCTCTTCCTGCAGAGTTGCCATTTTGGAAACTGGCCCACCCTGCAGCGACCATAAATGAACTGTTGGTAACTCATTTCAAACTTGGACCTTTGCTCTTTGTAATGGTGCAGGTTACACCCATGAAAGGTTGTAAACAGCTGTTTTATTCACTTACAAACCGCACCATTCTTTCATAAACACCCTGTATTCTCCTAGAAATCTTGCAGTAAAAACTTTTTTCAGATCACTTTGCTCAACCTTAATAATTTTCTTTGGCCTAATGTAATTGACTGCATTTCCCAATAAAGGGCTCCTATTGCAAATGCATCCAACTTAGGCCATTTGAACCACTTTAGTAGTCTCTAGCCCCAGTCAACAAGTTTAAAAATGAAATCAATGTGTTCTCTATGCCCTACGGACCTAACTTAATTATTCAAGAAAATTTGAACACAAATCATTATTTTACCTTTGCAAAAAATGACTGCTACAACTTAGTAGGCTTATAGCAGTTAAAAAATTTGGTGTAACTGGCTATGGCTGTGTGGTTGAGGAAAGAGCATAATTATACGGCCCTCATAATTTCTGAACTAGACCCCGTTCCACCACTTATAATATACTACCATGTGACAACTTGCACTTTCATCACTATATTTTGGCAGGAATTTTATGGGAGTTCTGAATTTCACAATCCATGCTCCACTGCAAAGGAAATTTTATTCATACTGTACTAACTTTAGTTTCAGGCTGCTCATGGGTGACTGAGTGAACAATACTGGTCAACAAAGGAGAGACAAACTCCAGCACAATGTGCTTGCAGCTCATCTGATTATGAACATTGGGCCCGTCCATTTCTACCTTAAGGAAAAGAAAGCATATCAAATCGAACCTGAAACCTGAAACTTATTAAACACCATGTACCTAGGTATGACCCAGAGTGCATCTGAAATGCCTGATTTGTGTGAAATAAGGTGGCTAGGAGGACATAATTATTACAGTGCCATAGCTCTTGACAGTGCTCATTTGTATGATATAGCCATAATCCCTTATCCCATGTTATAGGATGAAGCACCCTACCTGGAAAGTGTCATCATAGAGCAGATTTGTACAAGGCACTAAGTTATTACAGGCTAGAAAAATCAGCTCTATACCAACTAAACCGTAGTTCGCATGGATGCAATTTTCACCTCTAACACTTTAAATGGATTGCCTCTTGAACCAGCACAGAATGTTGACCCATATAAAGGTGCAACAGCCCACATACACAACACGTGCTCTGGGTGGAATCAGGAAGAAGTTGATCGATTGCATTGGCAACCAATACATGCAACTGGTCTGGAAAGAAAATCGGAATGCATTCACTGCCATCCGAAATGGTCATGTTTCCCCACCTTGTATGTAGGCAACAGTTTCTTTTTGCATTCTTCTAGTAGATCTGGCTTCCTCTCCATTAAACTCATTCCTACGACGATAGACATTGGATTTAATCAGTCACTTACGCGTAAAGGATGCTATACTTACCGACGTAAAATATGACAAGCAACGGTGGAGTCAGGATGGACTGGTCCAGCACTAACTTTTTCAACACTATTTTAGGAGCAGTACCCACAAATCTTGCATCTAGCCATTTATACCTGCAAAATTACATTATCAATCTGTAGGTCGAGCTGGATTACGGTGCAAAAATCAAAAGGTTAGCGCCTTACCAGTTATACAAAATTGGCGGGAAAATGCAAGTCCCCAGAACTGCATAGCGTCCAATGAGATTAGTGTCGTATGGAAGAGGCTCAGGCTCTGCCTGAAAAATGCATTTTTCAACCATGCCCACCATCAGATATTCAAATGAAAACACTCACTAATAGCTTATTGTTGACAGTCTGTTGAGAAAATTCCGCCCCCACATAGAGCGAACCGTAGACGACGGCGTTGGACAATAGTGGATATTGCTTGAATAACTGCTTGACTTTTGACATGACCCTTGCTGAAGTGAATCCGCTGGTACTGGCCGAGGGTAAGAGCTGGTGGAAACCAATGTGACCCGTCACGATTCCGAATGTGACTGCAGCTGCGACAGATAGTGCTACAGCTAACTAGCTTCCTTCCTTATCTCATGATTGCTAGTAACCATTTCTATTGGAACCTGTCCAACGCGGCCAATTGACTTAACCTATGCTAAGCTAGTGTAGTCAGCATAAGTGCATGCTCGCAGAGACTGCGATATTTATACTGTGCCATAAATACCATTAACTGCATTCTTTTATGAAATGCGATATAGGATACATAGCCTACTGTTCAGGATATTTTCACGTTTTCTTGCTTTTCACTTTTCACGTGTAAATTATACAAACATGAACCAAGGGCATCTTAAAAGAAACGTTAATGATATCGCTGGTACCAACGAAATGCTGTCAACAAGCGTGTAGAAAAATAAGAGCATTCATGGTCTGTCATGCGATACCTTTTTCTATAGCTGCCTGTCATTAAATCCTGACCACCAAAAGGTAACGAACTGCACTAGCCCTTTTATATCACACCTAGGCGCTAGTAATCACGGCACGCTTATGGAAACCCGCAGATTGCATTGCCGGAAACAGATATACCCTCTCCACAGATTACGTGGTGCTCTGAAACATCAGATAAAACCTGAGTGAGGAAAGTGTCATTTTTCTTATTGATTGTTCTGAACATGAGGAATAGATAGGCCTATAGATAGGTTACATGTAGCCACAAGAAAAAATAGACGAGGACCATCAAAAACAATATTAAAAGTGCGTGACCAGATAAGCAGAGCTCTTAATTACTCCGTGAAAAAAATGGATTCATCTTCGAATGGGCAGGTGCAAGTTACATAACGCTTACTTGGTGTAATATAAAAAATAATATTTGATGTTTTGGTATGTGTCTCTGATATAGGCTAAAAGTGAGATTGATTTGCGATATTACTACATGCCAAGGCCGCTTTCTTGAATGGAAGCAGAAACTCATTTTAATGATATCCATGTAGGCCATATGGTGTTTGGATGAATCCATTACTTTCAAGAAGGTCGCAATCACATGTGAGTCCAAATTGAGTTAGGCATCGAATTTATACAGTCTTACAGTCCTCAGCGCATACCATCAAGTCAGTTTTCCTCTAGAGCAGCCATAGTCACCTAGAAAGATGTTTAAAAGGGTGATCCCATTAGGAGATAAGAAAGTCTTCCAACTTCAGATCTCATATCCTGAAATCCTTTCAGGACTCTGACGTTTTGCATTTCAGGTATTCAGAATAATAAAAAGACTATGTCAGAAGGAGGGGAAAATGATGCATCTATAATCCACTTAATG
This sequence comes from Catajapyx aquilonaris, assembly GCA_000934665.2. Classification (NCBI taxonomy): domain Eukaryota; kingdom Metazoa; phylum Arthropoda; class Diplura; order Dicellurata; family Japygidae; genus Catajapyx; species Catajapyx aquilonaris. The sequence goes on from JYFJ02000549.1 coordinate 27,252, forward strand.
TCAATTGCTGTAAACAAACAGATGGTCTTCCACATCGTCAACTTGGGCGAAATACATCCTGTACACACTTTCCAATTTCAAAAATATAACACAGGTCTAGCTAGAGAGCTTATTTTTATTGTAGGATAATCCAATTCGATTTGTTTAAAAGTTTAGGCCTGTATAGTTAAAACTGTAATTGATTTGTCACAAACCGTCGAATCCTGCATACTAAAGTGTAAAGCCGAGTGCGAGTTTGATAAAACCAGTTTCTCTGCTGGAGTCAATTACCAATGAATGCTCGTCATACCCATGTGAAATGGGAGGACACACTGCCGATACAACTTTCTCTCCCTATATATGATATGAACTCAGAGCAATAGAGTGAATCTGTAGCACTGATAACAAAAAGGTGCCATTAAAAAAGCAATAAAATACTTTGTATCATTTTCTCATTAATTGATTTAAAAAAATAGAGACACCCTGTCACGATATAAAATTAGTGCAGAAAAATCCAGTTCACAGTCGAGTTGCTTGACATAACGAGCATGGGTCGACGTAATGGGGGAACTGCAGTGGAGCCTTGCAAGTGAATACAAGAGTGCATAGCCAGCGATTGCACGCGCTGATGTATTTTTGACCAAGAGCCTGAAAAGATGAGGAAAGATGAATGCGGTGCTCAACGCCCGTGGAGACGTACGTTGCCTTTTACACCTTCACCTCGCGGAAGTACTCGCCTGACTCCACACCTGGGGAATCAAGGAACCTGGATTTTTTTTATTATCTCTCTACTTCCTCCTTCACTATTTATTCGAGGCACCTAATTATTGTAACTTAGTAGTGGCCTGCACGAATGTTCCTAACGGCATTAGCCTACGAACGGTCGTCCTGGGTAATCAGATCTTACTGATAGGCTGTCGACCACACATTAGTGTAGGCCTATGCAGGATTGATTTCTTCGTTTTATGGGTCGAATTTTTCCTGCGATTCATATCTGCAGAGCGGATCTATGATAACTTTCTGACCAGAGAAAATACTAATATTTATTATTATTATTATTATTATTATTATTATTATTATTATTATTATTATTATTATTATTATTATTATTATTCACGGGGAGACTGTTAGTGGTGTACTAAATGAGCAGAAAAATGATAAATAACGTACGAATTTGTTTTTATATTGACATTTTTATTAATTTATTTGAGAGTTACGAACATATTATAGCTGTACTGAAAAATAGCTTTCTATGCAAGTTTGCTGCCTGACGAAATACCTCGGATTCTACTGAGTACAGTGCCACGTGAAAACCATATACAGACCTGGTTTTCCCTACTTTGTGAACATCTAAAGGCCGCAAAGTATAAAGTCACTTTGCTTTTCGTTAGTCTGGAACCTTAAAGCTACATTTTTCCCACGCTTGCTTTTTCCACCTGTTAGTGGGAAAGTTAGTTTGGTACTTTATAGCAGAGGGAGTATGCGTAGCTTGAAATGCACGCACGCTGTCTACCGCTGGTTCGATGAATTAAGTTGGCCCACTTGGATTGGCTCCTCCTTCCTTTGAAACACTGTTCAAAAGGGGCCCTCCCGCCACACTCCCCCATCTCCCCCCTTCCCCCCCTTCCCCTCTCTCCATGATTCCCGCTACCACAAGTCATTTCCCGCTCTCCTCGCGGCAGGGAAGGACCTTCCACGCACGTCTACAACTCAGGTTAGTCCATGTGCGCTTAGAGGCCATTTAAACTTCTTTTTTTTTCCAAAACTGGCTTAAACTGCGAGCCCGTTCGGTTCCTGACTTAGGCCTAAGACCGGTTGCATTTTCATCTATTTTGTATATTTTGTAAAAATTATTCTCAATCGCGAAACTCGTGACTCATCGGATTTGCTACCTGTCTATTCTACCTGTAACTAGCATGTGCGTTCAATTTCTGATGTTCACTTCTAATGTAGGATATCACATAGTTTTATTACGAGTATCACGGGGCCAGAAACTGGTTGTAAAGTTGAAGCTGGGGGGGCGGAAGATGAGATTCGTGCTTTAGTGGTCCATAAGACGAAAAATATGGAATGGCCTTTACGGTGTGGTACGGTAACTTTGTCGATAACAATGGATTAGTAGGGTTGGGACTGATGTAAGGGCGGTTAGGTCATTTGCACAATACTTTTTCGAACGGTTCAACGCATGTTCAACTTAACAAAACTTCAAACCGTGTAACTTTTCGTGCACCGGTATCAATAAACATGATCTTATTCATACAATAATGGAATTGCTTCCTTCCCCGGTGCAAGAACTAGATTGTTGGGTGCATATCGCCCTTTAGAGAAAATTTAGGGCGTTTTTATTAATGACGGCTGCATACCAACATGTCATGCTGTGCAGTGTTAATTAATGGATTGCTATTCCACAGAGGAATGGAGAACAGGTGAACACTTGTCGGTCATGTGGTGGTTATCATGACGTCAACAGAGTGTTGAACATGGATAGTGTGGATTGTGTCAGTGCAGGTGACATCCACCTATAATGGGACTAGCATGGCCGCCACTGAGGATCTCATACACCAGCTGCGAGATGTGTTCGATTTGTGCGACGAGGATAAAACCGGATATATCTCCATCAATCACTTGTTGCAGTTGGGCCAAAAGCATATCGGGGGTGGTAGAGCTCAGGTAAGCACATACTTTGGCATTTTCTTAATTTAGCATCAGAGGGCTGCTGTGTCTGTTGTAATATGGCCATATACAAAAGTGCCTTTTGTTCCTCCGGTCTGGGTCAGACGCTTCAGAGCCCCTGATGAATGGGAAATATTTTCTGTCGCCAACTACGTAATACCACTTTTCAATGAAATTGCACTGGAGAGTAGGAATACTGAGATTCTTTAGCTGTTGCATTTTTGGTGACGTAGAGTGAAAGGCATCTTCGTCCCTACAGCCCCGCCCCCCTCCTTACTGTATGAAATATTGAGCAGGAAAACATGAATTAGTGCGTGGACGATGTGAAACACCTCGTTTTGCACTCTTTTTCACGTCTCATCCCCTAGTGTTACACTGTGTTGGCTTCTGGTTGTAGTCCGTGAGACCAAGCTTCCTCCTGCAAACCACTCTGGCTTGTTGCAGTAGTTGTCAGAGCAGCCTGTATGGTTTGATAAGCGGGGCTGGACAAATTACAGTTTATTGGCTTTTTGTACTGTTGTAGGCTGTAAACTATGTCTAGAACTGGCTTCTTGCAGAGACAGAAACTTGTAAATTGCTGAGTCAGCCAGGTAGGGCAGTAGATTTTAATTAGGCTCTGCAGTAAATAATATTATTGTTATACTGTACATATTGTTTCAACCGTATTCCGTGTAATACGCTACGACTAACCCGACAGCATACAGCAGTATAGCGGCGAATATACCACAGATATTTAAAACAGTATGTTTACTGATTATTTCGCCACACTTTTAAAATATCCGGTCCAATTATACACGTTTTAAAAATATTAATTTCATGCAAAAAAAAAAAAAGATATCGTCAAGTTACACCACTGCCTTGGACTTTTATAATTAATTTCTGGCACTGACCAGAGATTCGCATTTTCAAATGCGGTACCGTAACATACTGGTATATTAAAAGATTTATCCCCGTCTCCATGACGTCATATCCTATATGTTTAATTCGCTAGCATAATGGGAAGCCATTCATTTTACAAACACGAAAAAACACTGATTCGCAAAAAGTACGCAAGAGAGTTATTGTAGACCTACTCCTGATATGCTGGTGTAAAATACCAGTACCAGCTATAAAATCAGGTTTTTACAAGTTCAAACTTACGTCACCAATATTGTCATTACTAAACAATGACAACAAAGGTATGTAATGCCAATCCAAACTGGAACAAATAATTGGAATATTGCATGCCAGTATGCAAGTGAGAGTGAGTCCCCCATAGAAAATACATATATAGCCCGTCTACAGCAAAATAAGAATAGCAATTATGTTCCATACACTCCTACACATTGGCACGGACTATCAGCATGATCAAGTGTGGCAAAAGCACTGAAGGATATTAAAAACCGCAATGCAGGCTGCCGTGAGACACGTTGTTTGGACAGCAACTGACAATTGGCGCCCCCAAATTATTCATTAGTATCGACTCCACACTATACAAGTGACCACGACGGTAGAGTAGAAACAAGCAAGAGTGTCACATCTGGCGTGGGTTCGTGTTTGACCACTCAGAGGTCGGCATGCGGAAATGACGAAATGGGGGTGGCGTACACGCCCATTTTGGAGCTTCCGGAGTGAGAAAGGAAGGGCACATGTCACCGCACGGATTTGTATTGTGCGGAGGATGGACCTTTCACAGTTGTTTTTTTTTTGGCGAAAGCTGGGATTTTTTTGGCGCAAATTTGATTGGATAGCATCGTTTTGGACAGGAACTAGATATGGGAAGAAACGCATGACTGTTTATGTAGTACTTTATGATTTATGAGAGTTTGCAATGGCGATTCGGGGGTGTACTGTATACTGTTGAAAAGGTCGGAGGGTTGTCAGTTCCGTCTGTTATGAATGATTTAGGCTTTGCCTGAAATGTCAATAATTACACGCGTGCATGATATACGGTATGGTGTTGCACTGTGCGTTTCGGAAAAGAAAACCTCTGGACAGGTGTCGATATTTTTTGCCATTACGTTAAGGCACAAAATTGCCTCAAGGCAGGCAACTAGCTACGCAGTTACACAGAGCCTTTTTTATTGACATTATTAAGGTAATGATAATGGGGATGTCAACCATGTATAAGCCTGTAGACAATGTAGAGGAATTGGGCGTTACCAAGAGCTTTTGACGTTACGTATAGCGCAAGTCATGGTGTGGTAGTTGTAATAAGGTTAATTTAATTTCGGTATGTTACATAATATTTAACAGATATTTTGTGAATCAGAAGCACTAACGCTGATAAGAATTGCGCATTTTTTGCTAGAACGATCGTAATATTATGATAAAATATTGGTAAAACATCATGGGCGGATCAGCTGATAATGTGCCAAGTTTAACTGATTAGCCTTGGACTTGACTAAATATAGTTTTAAATGCAACTCGAGATCAGTGGACGCCGATATACCGAGAAAAAAACAAAAACATTACGCGATGATTCATATTAATACGAATCGACTATCGGAGCGCATGTGGAAGGCATTGCCATCTCCAAGGTTATTCAGATAGTATCGGTCATCGTCATGGCCACCCACCACTGACGAGCATGGTTGCGTCATCATATGGGCAGTGTGTGATCCCACGTGACGTCAGTTTATGTGTCAGAAAAATGGAAATGTGGGATTTATGGCCCCCCCTCTCCCTCCTCTCCGGACCGGCCCCTCTCTCTTCGTCTCTGTTGTTGTTTCCCTGGCTACAGTAATTTCTACCCGTAACGCTAACACGCGAGCCTTTTACTCAGGAGACCCTGTCATTCCGATCGTTATCGGACAAAAAATAACCGTTTTCTCTTAGGGCGTTTTGTTTTCTCGGAGATTTTCTCCTCATCCTCCCTCCCATGTGCCAAAACTACACTCAGGAGGATCAGGACCGTTCAGAACACTGTCCTGGGCTCGGCATTGTATGTGAAAATTACTGTAGGATAGACGTTGTATTTCATGGCATTCATGTACAGGGTATTCCCAAGTTGATGATTCAGAGACTGTCCAGTATGCAAAAACGTATGCAAAACAATCTGGACTTGAGTTTGATTGTGGCCCAGGAGTGACTAATGTATCAACTCTCCCCCGTTCCCCACTGTTCGGACATACTTGAGCAGAGACCACCGGATCTTACATCAACAATATATTGATGACGAGAATATTAGTAACTAATGCCACAAACAGGCTGTCTCAATTAATCAGGTGTGTTTATAGTTAGGGCTCTCCAGACGAGTTCGAGACGTGATCGAGATGATCCACATGGCCACAGTCTCGAGCGCGTCTGAGATGTACGCACTGCAGATATGGCTCCATATCTACAGTGCGTACATCACGAAACTGCTTAAAAGATCGTATTTATAACCGAGAAGATTGTGTCTGCTGCATATACGTAGTTTCTTATCGCGTTTAGGTTGGGGTAGGGGAAGACGTTGCCTTTTAAACTTGGCCGCAGTATACCACGGAATGTTGACGAAGTTGTGCGAGTTTACATGTCATTCGCTGCTGAGCAGCCTATATACCATGCTGCAATATTCTTAGACCGTTCCGGTTTGTGACATTTTGAAGTGATTCGTCGTTAGTATCGGCACGCCATTTGTTATCTGACCTACAAAAGGTATTTTAAAAAGCAGCAGTTCCAGCAAATTAAACACGTATATCGGTACGGCACAGAGTAGTAAATGCACACAATATTTCAAACTGGCCTGCTGCTGAGTTTGAGAAAATACGACTTGGAATGAAAAACGTGACCGCAGCAGTAACGTATAGGGCATGATATTCCGCAAAGTGACAAGTGTAGAAACTTTCTCTCGACGATGTCATCTGTAATTGACCGCTACATGCGGAAATAAAATGAAATAAATGATTCGGGTATTAGCGTCTGCATAGTAATCACCATGTATTCCATAGAAAGTACGATGTGGTGAGGATGCTGAGGATGTGGGAGCTGTAGAGATGCGCCATTTTATTTGGACACAGCGTGACGTTATCTGCATCCCACAAGACACTTTCCAAGCTATTTTTTAAAACGCTTACTTATGATCATGCTTGTGATGTAGAAAATATTGCTTGTTGGCTTACGACAATAGGAAGTGTTTGATCTGAAGCAAAATTCATCAGCAGTGAAATGGGTACAAGTTTACACGCCCGGAGCCAAAAATTGAGAAAGGTGGAAAGCTATACGCCCCCCTCCCCTCTTTTTTGTGTAATCAACCCCAGAGGCCAGAGTTCAATTCTATCGTTGAATGGAAAGTCTGCGAAATAGTGTAAATATAGGGAGGAAACAAATATACCTCAATTTGATTACAGATAAATTGATAACACGACCATTATAATTGCTGCATAAGCAGAGCTGAAGTACTACATTTTGTAGGATATCTGCTAATTCAGCTGAAGCATTTCGAAAATATTTTGTCGATTTTTAAAACAAGGGTGTGCAGTATTTTCAGTTACCGTCGGCATAGATTGAAATAACTTATCATTCCTTTCGTAAGTTGCATCTTAGGCCACTCATTTTGTAGGTATTTTACACACTTCTGGTACTGTACTGTACACTTCATTACTATACAACAGCGTCGCAGTATTACGAAACCACCTAATTTCGTCATCATTTTAGGAATTCGTGAATCGATTAAAACATCTTCGTAACAAGTGAATCAGACGTTTTGATCTCGTTCTAGTTATAATCCCTGCATAAAACATGACTGTGTTGCTATGCGATCCATGTACAGTGGGCCACATACAATACCTACATCTCCCTGGGCAGCTGCCCTAAAAACGTTCCTCACGCGAACTTCTTCGATTGTCGGGATGACAACTTCCAACCAGGTCGTGCTACCACCACTCTATGTTCCTTTCCTCTGAGACATTTCGGATTCAGAGTGCAGCTAGGCACGTGTCATTACGAATATGAGTCTAATTACATGCCGTGGTGTGACGCAAGGGCGGTTACTAATCGGGTGGGAAAATATTTTATCATTCCAGCGATGAAATCAGTGATGCTGGGAAAGTGGGTAGTGGCAATGCCGTAATGGGACAACACACACGTTATTAAGGAGAATGAGGGAAGTCAACGGAAACTGTGCAAATAGCCGTGGAATTTGTATGCCAATTACCCCAGGCGCACATAGTCTGCCGGAATATTCCCAATGCAGCTAGGATCGCTGCCTGTCAGCCAGAGTTACATGCACTTCCTCGAGTTTGCATGATTCCTAAATGCGCCAACAATGAGTTTAAAAAAAAATCCTAATAAGTAACTGTGTACGTACTGTACAAGGGTCAAGTCGCTCCCTTGTAAGCTATAAAAGTTCCTTTCATTGTTTCAGGCAGTGATTGTGGGAATAGCCCTTATGGCGAGACGAATCTCGCAGGAAATAGACTAGCTGAAGGAATGAATGCATTGTGAAAACTCGTAGGAGGCTCACGTGAAGAAATGACCGGAACTTATTTCGCAAAACTATTTGGAACTAGTCATGCACAAAAAAGGACCGCATTTCTGGAGACGAATTGCTAATTTGCGGTCAAGTTCTATAACCTTGGTGGGGGTTGCACATATGGAGCGACTGCAGATTCATGATCTGTACACACATGGACCGTTTTCGACCAAGCAAAAACTTGTCAGAAGGAGGAAGCGATGGGAAATAACAATAATAATATGCTTGTTGTCCTTGGTGAGGGCGGGTCGGAAATGCCCCATAGTTAGATTACAAATCCACCTTAAGGGAATCAGACCTCCTTTCCTGGGGATTACACCTATACCACGATTGCCTTTTGGTCTTTTTTTTCTTGCTAAATTTTTTATTGCGATGGCGCAAAAGGTTACGAAAAAATGGCAGGAAATGTTGGGATTCATGTGCAAAATGCGCAGCGATGCCATGCTGGACATGTGGCTGATCAGCAAGCGAGGTGGTGTATAGCATTTGGGTTTTTATCAGGGAGGGACCGAGATGATATAGTGTACTGTACCACTCATTCCAAGGTTGATTACAGTATAGTACGTAGTTGACATGTTCCAGTATGGGATTTATCGGGTTTACCCCATTCGAAATAGGCGGTTCGATGAAACAATGTGGGCGTCTGCTCACGCTCCATATCTCTTCTCTTGGGCGGATAAAAGGCAGTGACAACGGAGTCATAGACACGGAGTGAACAATAGTCACATGTCAGGAAGGTTCTGACCTTTTGTTCCTGGATTGAAAGCTGACACTTGTGAGAAGAATGTAGGCCGTAGACTACACGTGGGAAATAAAATACAATACGCCCTTAATAAAAATGACAGTTTTTTGCTAGCGATGATTTAGAACAATAATTATGGTTATTTTAAAGTTGCTTTTCCACAGCTATTTGTAGTGGTTATCTGAAGTATTAGGCTGTGTGGAACCATCCTTTTTAACACCTGCCCCCAAAAATAGGTTTTTATCATTGACACTCGATGCCAGTTTTTCAATAGCCCTTTCCAAATTGCAAATTTATTCAATTTCAGAACTTGGATAGATAACTCAATTCGGCCTAATATTAGCAGAAAATACGTATGATGACCATTAAAAGTAATTACTTCAAAGTAATAACTGATTAAAATGAGTGTAGAGCAAAAATTGCTATAAATGAAACGGACATAATTATCCACAGGAAAACCTTGCATTATTCAACTGTGTGCTAAATGGCCAATATAGTTTACAAAGAATGATGCAGACTATGCATAGAATTTAACATGATATAACTTTATTGGAGAATCTTGGCGCGTTTTCTTCCGTCAGTGTTGTGACAGGGGAATTTTCACTTTAAACAGTACTAAAGACGTTGTTTTTAGTAATTTATACAGCTGCAGTAGCTTTCATAGCCTACGGTGCAGAGAATAAAACGTAGGAGCCTAGGAGGGAGGTTATAAGTTATTTCAGTCATTTTTTTTTTTTTGCTAATGTGACCTGTAGCATATATTCCGGAAACCATAACGGCACAAATTCAAATAGGGAGTACTGAAGGTCACGAGGCTATGCTACGAATAACGGGCTACACGCTATATGTACTCAGCATCGTTGTTGTAGTTTTTTTTACCAGATCAACAGATACATTTAATATAGAGAGTGCAGGCATGCATTTAGTGCAGTTGCATTACCTGTGCTGACTCATTCCTTATTATATGAGCTGCATAGAGCGAATCTCTTCGGAAGACCTTGTTGTCTGTAGATCTCTCAGGACATGCTAAAAAGGGCTTCTTTTTTTATTGCCTACGGTCACGTCTGACTGGAGGCCTTCGTTTTGCAAAGTCAGGCTGATGAGACTTCCTGTGGTCAGCTTGAATTATATGAGAACTGAAACCCTAACCAGTGATAGAAAATCCTGGGCAAGATTGCATTAGGTGGACGATCCAGATCTGTCCTTCACTGGAGTTTGCAGTTGTAATTACGTGGCTCAGATTGCACATTGCGTCAGTTGAAACTGGCAGCTGCATAATAATGAGACCATCAAAGAAAAACATGAGGAAAGTACTAATGGCACTGGGCAGATTCTGCCTCGAATAATAACACTCGCGCAATTTTACAATTTGAATCACATTATTATTCTGCATGTTGCTGGCTGCCGATTCAGCTAACTTCGGAGGTTCGGAACTAACGGATACAGGCAGTATATGACATGCATCTAACGAAAGAAACAGCATTTGCACTCATGACGCTGTACGTGTATAAGCAATAGCAATGCAGTAATTTATAGGCATGTATAGGGGGTAATTCTGCAGCCTTGGGTGAGAGGAACGAAACCAAGACAAAAGGGCAAAAGGGCAAAAAGCGGGCAATTTGATGCAAAATAAGCCAATGGTCGTTTTTGATGGACTCCTCATTCTGCTTCGTGCGGCCGGAGGTGCTTTTGTGCAAGGTTCGGAGATAGTGACGGGAAGAGTGACCACGCCCTTTGACCTTTTTTTAGAGTGCATTCATCCTTGGACTGATCGATGAACCGAGGCCCACTCACCCTACCCAATTATAAACAAGGCGGTTAATAGAAGGCTGAAGTAACTCGCATGTATTGTACTTCTTGTCGACTAATTATAGATTATCGATAAATAAGATGATGATGACGGCCGGGAATTGTTTTAAAATAAATTAACACACTCGTTATGTAGGTTAATGATTTTAAGTGTCTCAAGCCAGATTGAAGGGTGGTTCGACTTTGGCCAGCGTTTTTGTGCTTTTCTTCCTAGAAATCCAAGCACAGAGAATGGAGTCAAGCGATAATAAGGTTCTTAGGATTGTCATCCAGGGTGAAATTAATGTCCATCGTGCGTTCTACATGCTCTCTGGCCTGAATAATAAAGCCCATGGTCAGAGGTCCGCTTTACATCGTATTGCTCGCATATAGGAACCAACGCACTTGTGACAATTCAATAAATAACAATCGATTCAATACGGGGCAGAGTTACTAAAATATGAATGATCGGAATATACTTGTGTCTTGGACCCTGGATATGTTAAGCATATGGAATAATGCAATTTTTTTTAGGAAGTGACAGTGGCGTGCATACAGGCATCCGTGTGCTGATTTGCTGCGAGCAGCAGGTCAAATGAACTTTCCTGGACCTTTCCTTTCAACTATTTTTCTCATAACCCGTTACTGCCAAGTGGTACTGTACGATTTCTGAGAGTTCGTCTGTACTCTATGGACGAATGTACTGGTAACAATCATCTAAGCAGGATTTTGACGTCACAAACTTTTTTCGAACATCGCATTGACTTGGGAAAGTTGCTTAATTTTGCGTAACGCAATCTAACTGCAATGTGTACTCAATAATATTAATGATGCTTTCATGTGCGTGTACATATTTGATTTCCTTACACAAGGGGATACAAAAGCTGACACTTCCTGTCGGATATATAGGCTTCTTGAGAATTTCTAAGGCGAAATTACCCTAGTTGATTTTAGCGGTTTTGGCTTCATTACTGAGATAATAGCTTTAATCTTTTGTACAGAAATACACGCTGGTGATTGGGCTCATCCTTCTCCCCAGGTGACCCGTGTAATGTTGCCAAAATATCCAAAATCACCGACGGTAATTTCATATTTAAAATTAGCAAGAAGTTTTACCACCCTTATAATTCTGGCCGCCCTATTCTCTGCCGAGTTCTACGGTGTACCTTTATGACATGATATACAGCCATTACTGTGAAATGCCCAACGACATTCTTTGTTCGAATAGGCCGTGAAGGCTTTCGGGTCTGGAATCGGGTCTGGAAACCCTTCACCCGCCCGAATTTACGATCCTGGTTACGCCCCAGTCCCAAATCCGGTGACTGGTGACCGTAATCTTATCCCCGTCTGGCGTGTGTCTGTTGTCGAGGGTGTTCAATGAATGAAAGGATCGACTTACAGGGAGGAATGATAAGATGTCCCACTATCATCTTATTTGTGAAATAATCCTGGAGCTCAGGTTGTCACCAACCTTTCCAACAGGCTGATTGACCTACTCTGAGTGCGTGTCGTGAGTCTAGGATCAGAATTACATGGCCCCGGCCACAATTTCCATATGATTGGCCCAGGTTGTTCCCAAAAGGCCACAAAAGGTTGGGAACCTTTCTGGGAACTCTTCCTCTTCCACTAGCTCCCCCCTCCTCCTGCCAAGGCCAAAGATGTTATTATGCTGTCGTGAGAAGTCTTTCTTTTCCTTCTGCTTTTTATCAAGTTGGCTGGCCACTAGAGGCAGGCGTGTCTACGGATGGGAACCTGAGAAGCCAAGGAGCGGACGGACGGACGCCCTCAGGGGTTGCTTTCCAAGGGTGGTCAGGGTCACCTAAAGTTGCGGGGTCAGGCGGATGCGGCTACTCACCGATTGTCTTCGCTTTCTCTGGTCAGGAGTGGTCAAAGAGCGGTGTGATTGGAATTCTTGTTGGGTTCGTCACGCTGGGCACAACTCATTTTCGAAAACTGTTTAGCGAAAGTGCTTACGGCACTTAAATGTGTGGGCATTCTCGGTTTTCCAATATTTTGGAAGGTACCGGTAGTTGCTTTCCAGCCTCAATCACAGCGCTATCTTGACAAATTGGAATGTTGACCTCCGCTATTCTTATGCAACCTGTTCTGTTCGAGTGACTCATATGCTACAGTAGGCCATCCGTCAAGGCTTCGTGGACCGTTCTGTACAGCCTTGCATACATGGTACCAGTAGAAACCTTGCTTAGGACTGGTCTCAGTATGGCGTAAGCTTGCCGCATCTGGAATGGGTTGGTGGTCAGAAAAAAATGACCAACAAGAATGAAGGGAAGCGTGGGAAAGAAGGCTTCTCGCTTCGTGTTTCTCGCAACCTGTTGAAGGTGAAAATAAGAGAGGAGGAGGAAGAAGTAGAAGAAGAAGAACCAGAGTGTACTAAATCGTCCACTTATCCAGTGGGACGATTCTTTCTGCGACGCCTTCTTTGGAATGCAATGTTATTTACATGTGCTTTCTCGACTTGATGAGAATTATATGAACAGAAGCTGGGTGAAACTAGGTTCTTAACACATCGAGCGCTTTCTATTGAGTGGTCAGGAGATTCCTTACGTCAAGAAATTATTTGCTAAGAATAAAACCAGAGTACTCTCACTTTGCCACACTTGTGCACCCGCTGCATTCACTTCTTGACACTTTTCACATCGTTATGGCTCCTTCTGCCGAATGAAAGAAGCGGTTGAAAACACATCTTCAAAAGATGGTTAGCGTACGAATGGTTACATTGTTCGTAAACTATGTGCTGCATATACAGTATATTGGCCGTAAGGTATTTGATAATGGGAATAATGCAATAAATAAAAATGCATTATTTGAATGCTCTTGCGCTACATGCAGTAGTATTCGTAATTAAAAAAGAGCAAAAACATGCTACACAACGTTCGTGCTAGGGGTATAGTAGCCTAAGGATTATGAAAAATTCGTGACAGCAGATGGTGGACTTGTTAGTGCAGATCAGAATGAAGGGAAGTTAAACTGTGTGTATGACTCAAGTACTTGCAGTTAACGATGCAGTTTGCCTTTGTAATTACATTCCCATGTCACGTTTTCCTTACTGGAGTACGTATAATAAGCGCATCGGCATCATACAAGTAGGGAAAAATTCATCTCTCGTGACACCATGATTAGTATTATTTTCATTTACCACAGCTTGGGTCATGGAAAAGGCGAAGGGCATTTTTCAAGCATCATACACAATTATTGTAAAACCTGAATTTTCACTCGCTGAATGGAAGGCGAAGTCTTCGCTTGTGGTCTACTGGTAACTATTGGTTCACATATTGTTACGTGAATAACTATAGTGGCGAAAGGAAAAATCCCATTTGCAACGCCTTTTGTTTGCTCCTACGTGCCAACTTTCACCGCTTTTTGTCACTTCTGATAAGGCCCGGGGCTTCATCTGAAATTATTCTAATCGAGCCTAGTACAATATCATGCCTAAAAAAGTGGGTCAGGTGAAGGTTCTACACCCATGTCGACATAACTTCATTTTTACCCCCTCTAGCAACGTGTAGAATATCATAATGTTGTAGAATAACCACCATGGAAAGATATTCACGTACCGGTACCGTCAACGTAGAGCGAGACACTCTCTAACACCGTGGTGTGGAACAGATGGACAGATCGAGTGAGTTAGCCAACCTCGTGTAAGTTCACAAACCGTTTGTCAAACCGGGTTTATACAATATGTTCCGTGTACCGGACTCTTGTTCGCTTGTTCGCTCAGGAGGAAGGAAGATAAGGTTGTCACATTGCCATTGCAAAATTAGCAATACCAATATTTCGAAGCTATTTTCTCTTATTGTAATGTGCGATAAAATATGTTGCACCCTGTTATTACTGTAGAAAGCGATAGTATGGGATGCGCAAGGTGGACACCAATAATAATTCTTATGACCGCTGGCGTACCTTTGGGTTCCGTTGTAATGCTCTTTGTCAGCAGATCTAATTGCAACCTGCTGGCGTCTTATCCAGAGATTGAGATGCTTCGAAAGTTACGCATCTCGCACACAGTTCACCATGTGGAAATCTCACAGTTGTCGAAAGCAAAAGCTTCGACTTACCGTTTGAATGAAATACCGTATTCAGTCGTGAAGGACCATCGTTTCTATTGATGAGAATCTTCACACCGTCAACAATGAGGCTGTCAGATATAGGAAAGCTCACAAAAAAAAACACTCGGGGCACTTAGCCATGGACTTGAGGCTGTTCTGTTATTGGTGACTGACATGCAGGTATGTCAGAGGTAGAGTGGTACAATAAGTATACCAATTTGAAACATACAGTTGTCCACCACTGTGGAATATAGTAAAAGCTAACATATCACCTAGTACAAAAATATTTTCCTTTGTTACAAGGAACGCCATATTTTTGAAGTGCTTGGTGTGCCTATACATATACGTATGAAATACAGAACTAACCTTCTCTGTAGTCGTTTCGTTTTATCAATATAGACATCGGTATACAAGGTAGAGGAAATGCAAGACTCTTGAATATGTGCCAATATGGGCGAAAAAAATGATCAGTTAGTACAGTACCTCCGTGAAAAAAGGGCAAATACAAGGCTACATCAGTAAGTAAATAGAACGTTTATTGCCAATTCATTTCAATTGAGACGCTTACTCAACTTATTACTATGCAAATATTGGAGTGTACACATCCGTGTAATCTTTAATGACAATTTTCAGGCGCATTCATGGTACCTGTCTTGAAGTATAGCGCCGATGTTTCCTTGCTTAACTTTGTTTTTTCATGAAGGTATACTCATTAAATTGAGAGGTCTGAGATTTTTAAAAACGGCCAAGAGCACTTGGAAAAACTGGTCGTAAAATTATCAAAAACTGATGATTACTTAACTTTCACTGGTACAGTACAATCTTGAAACTTAATAGTGTAGTTATACAAGCATAGTGTATACCTTATTAGATTCACATGATTTTTACCTGCATATTTAGCAAATAGGTAAAGTATTATTAGTATTAAAGTACTACAATAATGGCAATTTTACTTAATGTATAGGGTCCCGCTATAGCCACTGAACAATGCATTATTGTTATAGCCTTCGAACACTAGTGCATTATAATTTTGTTCTAATTTGTTTCAAGAAATGTTTAGTTTTGAGCAGTTTTTTAAAATTGCGATAAAATTCCGCTTTTAATGTTAGCAAATTTCTAATTGTGACTGTGTACCCCCATATGGCTACGTGATAATGACAAGGCACCGGTCAGTTCACAGTGAACCTTGCAGTCGGCCAACGCGCGTGAGGCTGATGTGTCAGGCCATGAGTAGGAGGCAGAAATGCTCCATACGTGTGACACAATATCAGCAAATGGTGCTTATGCACGTTTACGCAACTCCAGCTTTATGAACGGTGTTTCCCTTCGTGAGTCACACAGCATGCCTTTCCATTCGCAGGGTCTTCGTTAGCTACGCCATAATCACATTGTTGTCTAGGATCACACACCGAGCCTTGATTGATCATTATGGCCCTTCAAAGCAAGACATAAGCGTATAGTTGTTATGAACAGGGGCAACGGAGTGAAAGGATTGTTGGAACCTAGAAACCTGATCTAGCACAATCTAGACACTGTTGACATACCCTATAAGGACACCAACTTTTATAGATAGATCTACTTTAGAACCTGTGTGTTTTTTTTTCTTTTACATAGAAGCCAGTAGTAAAACAGAGTTATCGATGTTCATTTTGGATGGAGGACAAAGTTTATTGCCAGCTAGCAGCCATTAGTGGTGTGTCTGGTAGCGGAATCGCGTGACATTCCACCGTGCTAGCTAAGCTTCCTCAGAGGCACATAAACTTGTAAAAAAAAGTATGTAATGATTGGCTGGTGGTCCGGTCGGTCGGTCGAGTTGCTTTTTGTTGGCTGGTCATCCGAACGGCACGCCTTGTTAGTTCCGTCTTAACGCGCTTCTACTTCTTCTTACAAGCAAAGCATCATCCATCCAGGCTATATTTTTCTTCCACCCCCCTGCGTGAGATATCAGCGTACCATCTCACTTCCTTCTGTCTCCCACCTTCTTCTGGAGGCAACATCTCCTAAAGTTCAAGAGCATTATTTTGTGGCCCGCGCGAAGCACTCACCTGCAGTTGCCATCGTTATTCAGGACCCGCGCAACACGTACCTGTATTGCACAATTTGACACGCTTCCTAAACATCCGCTTCCATCTTGATGAAAATTAGTGACGACCTACCGCATTTTTTCCTGATTGCCTCAGCATTTTTGTTGTATAATAAGAATGCAGGTGTGATGCACTCTGGTGAATGCACTACTGAATCGTTGATGTCAATTGTTGGAGTTAGTTAAGATAGAATGTAGTGTGTTTTGAATAAAATAAAAATAAATACAAATAAATTGATCAGTTGATTTTGCTTCCAATAGGATGTGGAGAGGCTCCTGCAAATGCTGGACCCTTCCAGAAGAGGCCTCATCTCCTTCGACGACTTCTGTCAAGGCGTTGCCTCCGCTCTGCAGATTCAAGGTTAGTTTTACCAGCATCCCTCACCTCTGACCCTCCCTGAGGTCATCACTTTCCCTCTATCGGGAGATGCATTCCGAGTTTCCGCCTTTTGTCCCCGTAACTTACGAAAGGCAGCTTCTCCGTTAGAGCCCATGTTTTTTTTTGTTTTTGTTTTTTTTTAAAAAAAAACTTCACCTCGCATTCTCGCAATGTCAGATAAAGAAATGTCCGTTGTCGCGAAGTGTCCGACAGTATTATCCTCGGATTTCTGCTGCCGGCACGAAACAATTCTAAAGAATGTTACAGTTGCCAAGTGAAACAAGTGTTAGCGTGATGGCCACTCCAGGGTTAATAGAGTGGAGCAATTGGGACCATGTAACAATGGCGCCAGATTAGTTGATGGGGGCCACAGTACGTGTTATGTCCCTTGCTCTCAGGTGTAATTTGATTTTTAACAAATCTTTCATGCAACACTTTGTAGCAGTAACGGGTTCGTGCAATTTGCGAATTCCTGTTATACGATCGACCTTATAGTGCTTAAATACAGTAGTTATTTGTACTATTTTTTTGTGTACGATCTTGTTGGAAAATGGGGTTCACACGTGACTGTGACTGAATTCACATGTAGATATTTACTTTCAGTTGCATTCGGTGACAATAACATTGCTAACTATTGTGGCTACACGGTCTTGGACCACAAATACTAGCAGTAGGCTATATGGAGTGTATATAGGTATGTATACTACGGATAGTCGACCATATCAAACTAAGTATGACTTGGTCGAGGCCATATCTTCGTCGTTTTAGATATACCATATTGTAGTCATGCAGTTCTCTAATAAGATATTCCATTGTGCAGATATACACAAGAGAATGGCCCATTATCATATTTTATATCTCTATGTAACGGAAAAACCTTACTGCATTTTTGAATACATTTTGACATTTGGTTCTGGCATCATCACGTTCGAGATAACTGGCTTAATTAGTCTCAGAAATAGGCTACGGCTATAAGTACAGTATATACACGCATGGTACTGTACCACTTTGAATTAAGTAGCCATATAGAAACGCTATGTGGCTTTTTGGAGTTGTAAAGAATAACGCAGTCTGATTATTCCGCAAAAATAGCGAGCCCTCCTTTTGTAGAGCTTTTAAGTTTGGCCGCAAAACCGAAACTCGGCTCAGGTCAAGAGAAGGGCTGGAATGCGAATGTCAAAGACTTGAAAACGGGCTGCGGTAGGCGTCAGGCCCCTTTTATTATTCCTAACAATGTGGGCCGACACTTGAGATTCCAGTGGAACAAACGCATGCGTGTGATACTTGATTGTTGAAGTCTTTTGTGTCCACTTAGAAAAAGCGTGCTTCTTCGTGCTTGCGCCGTGTCTTCTGATTGCATATTTTAAAAAACGTAATTACAATGTGCGTGCTTGCGTATTGCCCTCCACCTGGATAGCAAACAGGGCGAAGTGCCCCGAAAACGAATTTAGGTCCAGAGATATTTACATTGTTATGGTCGGTGGACTTGGTTAAAAAATGGTGTCCTGTCGCCAGTAAAATGTCGCATGCCTAACTAATTGACGATAGTGTGCGTGCCCATGATATCCCATTAAGCATATTTCGAAATTTGCAACGGTGGTAAATCGAAAGAATGAGACACGCCTTCGCTTTTCCTCCCATTTTTTTATTGTTGTCATACATGGCTATTGTCATACCAGGATGCACGGAATTTTTTTCGGTGGAATAGCCACAAGTCTACTGCAAGGATCCCGAGAAGTCCAGTCGTTTCGGATACTTTGTGACAGCCGTGAAGTGCCCTAATAATCACGACTTCAATAGAGCTCGGTCGAAACTGCAGTCCAGTTGCCTCTTCATGTCTTCTGGTGCGTGGAATGATTTCAAGGCAAAAGATTCTCTCTGTCAAGTACCGTTTTCCTAATTTAACGAAAAAAACGCTTCTCCCTTTCTATTGAGCATTTTTATGATAGTTACATTTTTTGTAGTTGAATGATCAGACATCGATTCGGTGCAGTTGTCAAAATACTGCATGGCGTTAGAAGGAATACCATTTGATTCTCAATGTGAAGACATGAAGTTTAGAACGATCCGAGTCACATTTTGGTCGAAATAGAGCCTTTGAGCAATACAGTTATTTATGTAAGCTTTCTGACGGAGAAATTACGACCCCAAAAATAAATATTTGAAAAAATGAGCCCTATAAGGAGCACACTTTAAACCCTCATATATGTCTAAATCATTCAATGCGACCTTATCCTGCATTTCAGACCTTTATATGAAATCCAGGTAACAGTTTGATCTACAAAGGCGGGCGTTATTTGTAAAAATACCAAATGGTCGCAAGTTAAAAAGAAATATGAATTCTAGCGGAAAGGTCGTGCCTAAGTTGGCATATCAAGTATCAGATTCGGAATTTTGAAATGACGTGCTGTGCTCAACAGCTTGAAGGACTGTTGTCGTACCACGCACCAAGAAGGAAGCTTAAGTGCCACTGAAGGCGAAGAAAACGAGAGAGAGAAAAAAACAATCAACAAAAAAAGTGGTTTTTAGCCATGTATGCATGACGGAATATTAGTTCTTTTGTCTGTGTCCAAGACGTATAATGGACTGCTTTATGGCTACCTTGAGCTTCACGATTGATTCCTGGAAGCATGCAATGTTTATATGGCCTATGACGGAAGCATCAGTGTTTACGTGAGTTCTAATAATTCATGCGCCTTTGATCGCTTCATATGCCATATACTTTTTGTCCGAATCGTTTGAAATATTGTAGCATGTTTTGGTTGTGTACAGAGTACAGAAAAAGTGTCATTTCTACACCCATTCTGCTCTTTTCATTCACGTATATTTTGTCCCCCTCCGCTGTGTGTGTGTGTGCAGTGACATGTTGCCGGAAGGGTGCTTCATATACAATGTTGGGAAGTCTTTCCGGGAAGAAGCACATTATCCGCAACCTTCCTTTCACTGTCACTTGCAGAGCTTTTCCGCAAAGGGGGGGGGGGGGAANGGGAATAACGTGCAGCAGTCTACAAATTGGAGAAAACGTCTATTCCAATGTGGTTACTGGCTCTTGCAAGGTGATTGAATAAACCTCTCTGCGAAAGGCAGGATATGAGCTCTCAACTCGGGTCGCAGAGACGCATATGCAGTAACCCTGTACTCTATGGTATATGTAGTAAAAAGTTTTCCTGGAAAATATTATAATCAATATTGCCAGTATAGTGACCGTTCGCAGTTAAGGACACGTGATAATTTGTCATTACAAACAAAATGGCTTTTTGTTATACAGTGGATTGATAATTATCGTAAGACCCCCATGTATGGGCATTTGCCTAACTGGGTACACAAATAAATAAATAATAATAAAAAAAATAATTATCGCAAGAGTTGCGTCAGTTGCCCTAAGACATGAACCTTCAGGTTTTCATTGACTAATGCGTGTGTCAGGGTAATCGAGCTCGATTTGGCTACGTCATCAAGCGGAATCAATACCTTCATTAAGAATTGATAGAACCGAGTTGACTCAATACTTTCTGAGAAGCGTGGGAATACCACGTACGTAAACGTGAAGGAGCGGAATGCGATTCAAATCCCATATATGGGGGCCCACAAGTTGGCTGGAAGCAGTTGAGAACCTGGTTGGTCGAGGGCGCCTCAGTCTGCACACTTTGCAACTTTTTTTTGCAGCTGGATGCGAAAGTGGCGCCAACCGTGGCAGATTGTTGGAACTACGCCGCTTTTTGCTGGCCGACTTCCGCGGGGTTATGCATGAAGGAAAGGTACCGGGAAACTGCGTATGGAAAAAGTCAAATTGACATCCGGATACAATAACATGGATGGATTCTACGAATTTGATTGAAATTTTAAACACTTTTCGCGGTATGTCTATATATGCTGCATTGTGTTTGATGCATCAGTGAGCTTTTTTCCGTCAAGGTAAATATTGAGCGGGCCGTCGATTCCGTGACATCGCGAATCAAATTAGCCAAGTGGGACGAGCTGCATTGTTTGTCCCTGTTACCTGGAGAAATTCGTTTTTCCCAGGCCCCTGCACCTTTCGCTGCAGGCATTTTCCGCTTGAAATGGATTACACCTGATTCATGCCCCCGAGCTAGGCGTCCTCAAGGTGAGGGACGGAAAAACGCGTTTGCCAAGACTTTTTGGAATCAACAAGCAACGTTGCCAGACATCATGTGAACACACCTGTCTCTGTATACATAGCGATGCGCTGAGAGGAAATCAGGCGTGGAATCCTGTGAGTGATGACGCGTTTCCACCTGAGTCACTACGGTCCATGGGTTGACGTCATCAGAACACAGGTGAGAGAAAGCTGATGATATAGGCGGAACCCGTCCTAACTTGCCATCACGAGATCCTAATCCGTGTCGTGCTCTTGGAGGACATTTTTTCTGTCACTAAATCCGCATGCACATGCAATTTGAACTTTTTCATGTTTTTTTTCTATTAATCGGTATGCCACAATCTGAAGGGTCATACATATCAAAATATGGCGTTTAATTATCCGCTGATTTATTTTTTCGCTTGTGCAGAATCGCAGAATATTTATCAAACCCAGGGCTCGCGATTTTGGGAGTGTGTCAGCAAGTTGGCGATATTGGAGCTCAAGTTGGGCGATATCGGAGCTGAACTTGGCTGTTTTTAGATTGAACGTCTAACAAGCGTACTTTATCAGTAGTAAAACTTGGACCTTGGAGGACTGTACACAGTAGGGTGGAGAGAGAGAAAGAAAGAGAGAGAAACACATCTGATAGGAAATTGGCCGTGAATGCTGAGTTGCAATGCCAAATAGCGTGTCTCGCTTTTTCTTTTTAAGCCAATCGGAAACATAGCACGCTATTGCCGTCTAGCATCCCGATTCTTAGCGGCCATCATGCATCGTACTACACGCAGGATGAGGAAAAATAGAGCACATAACGGTGACCAGAAAGCTTAGAAAAAGCTGGCCACGCACGTGCGTAAAAGGCCGCCAAAAGTGGCTCAAGCACGACAACGAAGACTGCCAGTGCATTTCACCCTTCAAGAATGGCTCTTCCTCCCCGATGCATTTTTGGCACACTCACGAATTGGAAAACAATGTCAGAGAAAATACTCGCGTGTGACATCAATATTAATAATATAAAATTCATTTGAAATGCACTGAATATTTTTGGACTCTGAAATATTTTCCCACGCAAATTTTCTCCATGTGATGAGCACACATGTCCTAGTCACACCTACTCATGGCAACAAGGTGAACGGTTTTCTTTCTCTTCTTCTACCGCTTGGAGGTGGCAACATGGCGTGAAGTTGCACGGGAAAGGGAGGTGCTGAGCTGCCAGGGGGGGGGGGNNNCAGGGGGGGGGGAAGGTGGAAGGTAGCTTGGCGGCACTGGCTGGCAGTGGGAGTTGACCCTTGGCAGGTAGAAGAAGTGGCAGGTACGAGGCACCACCAGGAGCTGGATTTGTTCGGAAATGGGGCTTCAAACGTCCCCAATTTGATGAGCCACGTGGTGGACGCGCAGTGTGTGCCTGCAGGTGCGTGTGTTCTGAGTCTGGCAACTTTGCCTGCGCGCATCTCTTCCCGCCATTGCATCGGAGGTACCACAAGTGCGCTTTTGGATCATTCATGTGGTGATCGGATTGGGGTGGGGGGTTATTTGCGTTCAGTACGTTGACCCGGTTTGTTTGGGAAATATTGACTAGTTCGTTTCTGGCCAGTCTCTCATTATGGATGTGTAAATCGGGTCTGATATATAAGTGTGCTAGTTTCTTGTGTCATAAATATAAGAATAATGTGCTGTGTTTTTGAGTGCAACGTTTTACTTTGATTGCTTGTTGTGAAAGTTACCGTTTCCGTCGAGAGTAATTGCTGTCTTCCCTTCATGTTAACAAAGAAGAGTTCTGAGACCGTTCCTGTAGCTAAAAGGCTTCCGCATGAAATAACGGCAAGAAACTTGAGTTATGCTTGTCGTATAAAAAAATTGGCTGGGCGTACCTTGTATTTGATGTAGCATCACTGACTGAGTACCCTGTAAATATCATTTATAGGACATGTATTCCATAGCTATTACCGGTCCGTTAACTAACATTGTACTGTTAGGAGAAGCGCATATCTGGAAAAGAAATCCGCTGTAGCATCCACTTCACAATTGTAGCAGAGTATAAAATTGTCCAACAAGCTTTCCTTCGAGTGGTGCACACTACTATGACAGGGGTTCCACTTTCACCCTGCAATTTTGCCATGCGTTGAAGAGATTTGTGATACACGTTAAACGTCCGTAACCTGAGAACAATTTTGCAATTGGGGACCACTCCCATTCTAAATCAATAAGCGCTTCGTATAAATATGCAAGCCTTATCGAAGCGAAAGTTCTATGCACTCTATTAGAAAGAAAATCAGCGACCCAATTCAGGTGTGCTTTTTCAACTTTTTAAAGGACGCCTCAACATAAATTGATTCCATATCGGAAGAGGCCATCGCTGAAGTGTTTAGTCCTTGACCCGATTTTCGAAATGTGACTGTGAGTAGTGTCGCCAACAATGGTTGCCAAAGCGATGCGTGCTGCATGTGACAATGATTTGCGTCCTAACTTAGGCATGCATGGATTCTCCCATGAATGAACGGTCGGGGGTTGGAACGCAAGAGCGTCACAAGTGTGTGTCGCTTGTGTCATAGCTGTCGAAATAAGGGGAGTTGCCGCGGTATGCCTATGAAGCGGTAACATTAGTAATGGTATGGCTATCGGATGCAGATCTGCTGTGTATGGTTTTTATTTCTGTCCTTCAAGAGTCAGCATGGAGTGCCTTTCTCGGATACTGATCGCCAGCTTGCATGATTTGAAATAGCGTCACGAGCGACACTGTTACGCGGTATTTGTCAGGTAAGCGTAAGTCATCAGGCCAATTACAGCTGGCATTGTGGGGACCACAAGAACGGCACTTCTGAATTAACCCCCCGTGACCTTTGCCCGAGTTCTACTTTTTATTAGCAGAGCCTTTATTGGTTGATTAGAATAGGTGTAGGTGATGACCAGGCTTGTAGAGATTACTTAACGGATTAGACGATTAGGTGCAAGCCTGTTTAACTAATATAGGACTACATCTTCCTAGATATGTGTTTATCTGCAATGGTCCCTATATGCACATACAGTATATCGAGTTCAGTGGCGCACATACCTAGGTGATATCACCTTATCCCCTTTCCTGAGAGCTCGATTGTTGTGGTTCGATGTCGGCAATTGATGTAAACATCTGCCAGCGGAATATATTATAATAACAGACTGTACGCTGAATATTGAACAGTAACTGTGTCACGAGTTCATGCCATACAGGTGCATTTGGTACGCTGAACAGGAGCCAACAGTCAATGCCTTTGTGAGTGAAACTATATATCGTGTTTTTCCAAATACAATTGGGAAACATGTCCCACACAGTTTGCACGGAATATGTACTAGTTAGAACCCAGCCCTCTAACAACCATCATTTCTGTCCAGTTTCCGTGTGAACTCCTAATCAATTGAGTCCACGACTACACAGCGGCTTTCATTATTACGGCCCTATTGAGGACACTGTTTCAGGCCAGAATTTATAGCATCACAATGCAAGGCTCTTTTTTTGTGTATAAACTTGAGAATAGCTCTGCTCTGAATTGATGTGCTACTTGACTATCAGGCCCTACTGCCAGGCCATTTTCTCCAGCTAGGAATGACCAAAGGAAAGGAAAGAAAGAGGCAGGCGCGTGACTGTCGTTAATCGCGAACACCGCTTACATTATGATTGTTTTTCCTCGTGCATGGCCATGCATTTGGATTCATCCATTCTGGCCGCGATCCCAAGGTGAAACTTTCAACCGGACTTCAAACAACTTCCCATATTTATTCATGGTAAAAAGCGCACGCGGTGTTACATAAGTAGAGGGGAATACATTCGTGGGATCTATTTGATAACCACAAAGAAAAAAATATATACGTGCGTTGTGCAGGGTCCGCGTGTTTGTGCTGCCTTGCAAACGTGTAGGGCCTTCATGCAAGGAGTTTCGTGTACTCTACAGTACGGCGTAACCGGCTCTCTCCCCATCATGTGTGTATCTGTTGGCTATACATTTTATTCACATTTCTTCCACAGGATCTGCCGCACCTAGTTCGCCATTTGGAAGCCAGGAAGAGGTGACTCGGGGGATTCAGGTGAGCTCACCCATTATTATTATTATTATTATTATTATTATTATTATTATTATTATTATTATTATTATTATTATCATCATCATCATTGGTTGGAGGGGATGGGAAAAGTTATAAGTAAAACGTAAATAATTCGAGATGTAACAGACTATATGACTACAGTACAATGATGTGAAAAGGAGCGTGGTAGACCGTGTCAAGGGTGGTACAGAACGAAAGGCGAGAGGAATTTCTCGTAGAGCGAGCCAGCACCCCTTTTTGTGGACTGGGTGGGTGTGCTCCATTTGTGGATGAAACACAAGAATGTTGAAATTGCATGGAGTTGATTTTTTTTTTAAATTGGTTGGGAGAGTTTCTGTGTGTTTGAAGTAGCTATATACGGTATTTTTTTTTTTTAAAGTGGAAAGTAATGCAATATTATTCCGTTCGAGATTTTTCCAACTGTGGCTATTCGGTTGCTTTTTAAATATTGAATGGTGGAGACGATGCTTTTGCATTGCGTAGTTCCTGTCAGGTATTAGTTACGACCACTGTCTAGTGAGCGGTAGGAAGGAGCGCGACAATTATGGCGTAATGCGGTCAGGTTCAAATAACACTTGACGTCACAATATATTGTAGCCCTCAGCTTATAGAGACGCGACACCATGCGGGCGATTCTTACTGACAATGTGCAAGACTAAGTATTACAATAAATTATTGAGGCCCACACACACACAGCATGGATTAAACGTATTTTGCAGTAGGGTATAAGTCTATATTGTCTAGTTTATAAAACAGCTATGTGAGAGGTTTACACTGTTGTCCTGTGGAAAAACGTTTCATTTGCACATAGTGGAAACGTCGAGTTTCTAGGCAACCACGTAGGAAACGGACCGAGAAACTCGAACTTGCTTCTATGATCATGCGTAGTTCATTATACGGTACATTACATTACAGCATGTTGATGCTGTCAATGGGTGGGGACGAACTATATAGGATCTTCAGTTAAAGAAAGGAATAAGAAATATCTCAACATTACAGCATCGTTTGAATTTTCTTCCATTTGTTTGTATGGTCGAGTTGTGGCTACTAAGCACTAACGAATCACGACTAATATTTGACGCCTCCCTGCCCAGCTGTTCGGCCATATCAGATAGCCATCTGAATAATACAACAGGATGTTACCTCCTGAACTAATTAAATATAAATAACCTAAAATCCACACCTAGTGCTACCTAGGAGAACCCGGCATTTTAAAATCATCGCATTAAAAAGTGAAACGATATCAGCTGATCGTTGGTAGCCGTTGAAAACTGTAAAAAAACAATGGCTCAAGAAAAGACAGACAAAAGTTTTTAGCACACATGCAGTACCAGTATATTGAAACTGAGCGTTTATGTCACCATAAAGCGGATATTATCCTACATGAGAGATCAAAACCCATGACAATTTTTTTTCAAACAGAAAATTTGGAAGAACTGGATCAGTGAGTGTCTGTGAGTGTTAGGCCAAATTTGATTGGCGCCATGCCATGTGACCCTCTGCTTGCATGAGGTCATCTACTTATGTATAATTCCATGGAAATTCCACGGGCGCTTCTTCCCGAATCCGTATGCAGGGATTGCACTAGGATCCTGTGGATTGGTTGTCGGTTCTCGGTTCTCGGTAGCCACTGAGTCCTGCTGGTTCTGGCCGTCCATGCCCGTCTCTTTCGATTTTGAGTACTGTGGGTTCAAACCCTTCATGAAGTACCCTGGTTCGGGTTTCCAAATTGGAGCTTTTTTGAACTTCTTTGACGGGCTGTGGAGGAGTAGAGGCCACTGTGACATATCATTCAGATTAATGCTGTCCTCGAGCTCTTTGCGGTCTGGGATCTTTTCCTCCCCTGCTGCAGACGGCTTTGTCTCATCCTTCTCAATCTTGTCACCCTGTTGGGACAAAGTAGAGGTCACAGTTCAGCGTTTCAATCTGAGAGTATCTACCACTCAAAGTATCTCATGAATACAAGTGACAGCACATTTTAACCGGCACGCATTTCCACTGAAACATTTTGGAAACTCGCATATTGTAATACCCCCGGGCAGTAATTCCGAATCCAGGGAATAATGATAATGTGGGTGAGAAAATCGGCATGGTGCCTCAGATGGAGGCTTTTATCCATTCCAACTCAATCATGGCCTCAATACTGTTCCGGTGCAGTCGCAAATATATTCTCTCCTGGCTAATATTTTACCGTTTTGATACCGTGGTTTTGATGGACATACATACAAGAAGTCCCCGATCCACGAACAGGTTTACGCTCCTAAATCCATAAGTCGGATTTGTACGTAGCTGGAATCCCTGAGGAACAGGCGAACAGCGCATATCATAATATACATCGTAAATATGCTGCTCCAACGAACCGCTTACGTCATGTGTGTTTGTTTACATGCGTGGAAGAACGTAGTTTCCCAATTCTTTATTAATTGAGTACTATGGAACGGATTTTTAGGTTCTAAAAAACTCTCAAATAGGTAGGCATTTAGGCCCTGAAAACAGTCAAAATAGGCTCTTTTAAATAGGCACTATACATCAAGCTGGTTCTAATTTATTTTAATTTCTACACATATGACAGCCTATTAATATTGGCCATGGAATTTTACAGCACAATAATAAACTAGCAGGAATTCCATATTTTCGTTGGTTAATCACAGTTATTCGGCGACAGTTAAGATCCTCCCTCACGGGGAGCCAATATGGCCGATAGAATCTGATAGAATAGCCGTCGGGCCGAATGTAGCAGCTTATTTAACGGCTATTGATAGCCGTTCTTTCGAGTCGCAATAGCGTCAAAAATGTCGAAATAGGCGCTAATAGGCCATCTAGGTTCCAACACCCGAAATCAGCATTTTTAGGTTCTACTAGCAGGATACCCGGCGTTGCTCGGGTTATGAAATACTTTTCCATAGGAGCGACTCATTGATTTGGTAGTAACCTTTGCAATAATTATGGCTATACAATGTTGGCATACCAGTAACATGGGAGCATATTGCATGTGCATGAAGTCCAAACAACACGCTGAGGATGTCGGATTGTAAGAAAATACACAATACACCTTCAAAATCCAGCAAAAGTATGTCATGAAAAATTGAAGGTTGTGCAGTAAATGTAGAAGTAAATGTAGAATGTAGAAGCTCCAGCATGGCAGAGCTTACAATGTGACATCCATTGTGTGTGTTTTTTTTTTGACTGCATGCACATGCAATATTTGGTATGGCCAATTACGTTCATAATTGCATAGATGAAGCGTGTTGTCTCGAAGCTTCAACACAATATCCCTCTTATTACCATGCTCCTGACCACTCATGATGACAGCAATCTCATTGCGAGAAGGTTGATTGAATCGACCACGATGCTCACCTTGTGGTCGCTTGTCTGCATCGATGACCAAGTCAAATTCCAGAGGAGGAGGACTCTCAAGTGCAAGTTTGAAGCTCTTGACATGAGTGGAATGGATCATCTCCTGAAGTTGCAGTATGATGTCGAGGCGTGTGCCGTTTAAGTAGGTGCAACGGTATTCCGCCTGCTGTTGCATGTTCCCCACGAAGTAAAGTTGCAGAAACCGCGGACTCTGATTTTCTGAAGGAAGGAGTGATCCCATGCGATGGTAAATTTGCCTTTGCACTTTGAATGTAGGCATGAAGCCCCCTTCTCTAACAACGTTGGCCCCAAAAGATGTCATCTGTAAGGCCAAATTTTAATTTCTGATGGTCTTCAGGAAATGTTTTGAATCAGACGATGTACCCGAGAGGAGCATTTTAAGTAGCTGTGGGGGCTCAGCCAGTAGAGGAAGGCTAACCTTTCCAATGGAGCAACAGATCGTTTTTGTTTCACCCTTCCACTTCTTTGCCTGGCAATGGTGGCATACCTCTGACATAGATCCAATTGCAACAAACCGACAGAAGAATAGTCCATGTCTGCTGAGTAGTGGAAAGCGGCATGTACGAGGTGGGTTGATGAAAATGGAGCTAATCTCCGACTGATGGCCGCTGTTTCTCACAGAGTGGAGACATGCTTGGTGTTCTTCCTCAGTCTCTTGGTCCCTCCTCCTTAGCCGAACTTTGCGTGTATCCAATGTGCTTCTGCCAATACTGCTATGTTTCTAGGCCCATCTTAAAGTCTTTGGGGTGTTGAGAATGTGGAGGTCCAAACGTTACAAGTGAAAAAACAAACAAATGCAAAAAAAGTTTGAAAACTACATGACACATACCTACGTAGACCACATTATGCCACACCTTATACACGTAATACCAACACATTATACCACACCTTATACACCTTATATACCTTTATACCACACCTTAAACACGTTAAACCACATCCCATAACGACTTTTGAATGTACATTGAGAATGTGGAGGTCCAAATTTTACAAAGGGGGAAAAAACAAATAAAAGCAAAACGATTGAAAACTACATGACACAGAACGTAACACAGTTCAGAACAGGAGAATGAAGACAAAAAGCACATGACACAGTATACGTAGAGGAAAAGGTATGGCAGAAAAAGTACGCCAAGAAAATTCCGACAGGCTGCCTGAACAAACAACCCAAAACCGCTATTCTTACATACAGCGCATTTGTATACCACCAGTTCGAACCCTGGGCCTGCCCCGAGGCCGCAGTTGGACCGTGCCACCGTGTCTAGGATAAACATGGAATGAGATACCAGGATAGCAAGATATGGAACTCTTTGAATATTATTAACAAAACGTGATCATCACCCAATCACACCAGTAGTCTCGTAACCAAGGCAACAGTGTGTAATAAATTCTAAATTGTAACAATAAAGTATGCAACCAATGTGAGTGCAAAAACACTGACCAAAGTACAGCCACCACGTAGAAATGTAATGACACTGAGGGGCTGGAGGAGGAGGCAGTGGGGGAGGGAGGGGAGGGGAGGGAGGGAGGGAGGGAGAGGAGGGAAGGAATATGGTTTCCAGGCAACTGAACAGCATTATTAGAACACAGGGGGCCAACGTCCAAAGTTATTTTCGCCTCCTGTGGGCAAGGATGACCTCGGAGGTAAATTCCAATGCGCTAAGAACCTTCCCGGTAAAAAACTACCCCTAGTGATACCCCTGGGGCATATGTGGAGGCCTCCGTATGGATCTGTTTAGGTCACAAAAGAAAGACAGACAGACAGATATAGGTCTTGAAATATGTATTAGATAAAACTTGAGGTCCTTGTTTATGAAGCGGATAGATATTTTGGTTCCGGTGGTCTGCGTACAAAATAAAAAAAAGTAGGTGTAAAAACCTAGAAATCCATTCTCTATTAATTACACAGTGTTTATGTTGAACTCGTTGTTGGTCAACGTACCCAGTAGTGATTGAAAGTAGATAGATAATTATAAATTATCCTTGTGGGGAGCTTTGGGAGCCAGTTCCGGCAGTTCGTAAGTAGGCTACGGATCGCCGTAAGTCGGGTCGTTCGTAAACCGGGGACTACCTGTACATGCTGTCACTTTGCGCCGGTGATACGCATGCTGAGCTTACCTTCTGGGTGGTATCAGGCTCTTTGGGACGCTCTGCCATCATCCACACGGCCGGGGGATTATGTACCTTCAGACGCCTTCAGAGTTTACTTCCGAAGCGTTCCGAAATTCTCGTAAAATGGTGTTGATTTGGCGTCTCCTTGGCAACGGCCAGAAGACAGTGTATCCAACCACCCTATGTGCCTGTTGCACTATGTAAATGTAATTATAGATAAATATGTAATAATTAATTAATAATTATAATAAGTAAATATATAATATAATATAATATAAATATATCGAGGGGTAAAGAGGGGGTCGCACTGGGCACAAAAACCGTTGCTCTGTGACGTCACAGCTGAAGTAGTCGAATCGTCCGCTAGAGTACGCGTGGTGCTACTGCTGTAGCATCCTCGCGGCAATTTTTAAATAGGAAAATCCCGATTTAATCCAGCTGGTCAGGGTGAAAAGGGCCTGAAAGTTCATGTTCCATATAAAATAGCCTAATTATGGTGGATCTCAAGCATTTGATTCATATATCCAATAAACACTTGATTTATTTACCATTCTCAGTTCAATAGAACACGGGCAAAGGTCATTGATCCTGGGCTTTCGGTAAAACAAGTGCCGTGCTACATCAACATGTCAAGTGACATCATTTTTATTTGCTAATAGTTTACAAAATTACATTTTATACCATTCGACTTTATTATCATTATACAGTAATTATATGCAGTATATTAAATAAATCGTATTCATAAGCAGGTTTCTCCCAATACATTGATCAAAGAATTCCGAGATACCAATATATCTGTCGACCTCGAGCACTGGTCTCCTATGATGACGACAAAATACGGTTGATACTACAACTGCGGGGGAAGGGATTAACCACATGCTGAGTGATATATACAATATACCTCTCACGATGCAAAAGAGAGGATGAAATACCACGTACGAGGGCCCGAATCCTTGAACTGAAGGGTCACTGTCTCCAAATTCAAGCTATCTTCTAGTATCGATATTGTCTCAGTTCACCATACTTGGAATTTTCAGTAGAGATTGTATGAAATAATATCGGGTTTACGAGTTGTGAAATTCGCGAATTTAGCATTTTAAAACTTTCAAATGGTCATAGAAGGATATCGGAAGGTGCTGTTTGTGTTTCAACTTTTACAGCAATGGTAGAGCATTCCTGATTGTTATAGCCACATATTTTCACTAACACTTATATTTAAATTAATTCGTTTGCATGCAGTCATGTTGGCTCATTGTAATACCCCGTTGGAAAAGTCGCCTTATTGTGCAACCAGCTTTGCGTCAACAACGAGTTCATTAAAATAATGTTAGTTTTAGAAAATAATTACACGATCAAAAAATTGGACGTGACCTACCATTGCTGTAAAAATTGGAAGACCTCTATTGAGATAATGTACAAAGCGTGTTTATAGTAACACGGTCCTTAGTACCGAGAAGTGACTTGTGTCACGACAAAAATGCCCTTTGCCAGAGTGAAAATGAGGAAAAGGAAGCCGTGCTCCACCGCCAAGTCAGTCACACCAGTCACCTGGCCTCATGTTAAAATATGTTTAGTTTTACACAATACGGCAATGAAAATAGTTGTTTAGTGTCTACAGCAGCAAGTCATTCTGTGTGAATCTTTACGTATATTCCTTATACCGTATTCCTTATGGAAGGTGGTGACATGAGACAATTGAAAAACTGACAATAAATTTAATACAGTATAACATTATTACCACTGTGTTCATGGGACTAAATCCAATAAGTCGAGGTCGTTACACAAGATTTCTCAGATAGCGGCGTCTATCAAGTTTGAACTGCAAAAAAAACCTTTCCCCTTCATTGATGTGGAGATACATAAAACGAGCTATTCTTGGTCAGCAACGCGGAAGTGCAAATGGGCTTGTTTATTTCAATTACATATTTGATAACACCTGACCTGCTACCTACCGGTCGAATTCCGGGCCCTAAGACGTATGCGTGACTAGTGGACGTGACAAGGATATGGCATGCTAAAAATGGGCAGGATCGAGACCTGACCCCCTGGTGGTAGCAGGGAAGCAGGATGTAAAGGGTCAAAGACATGAGAGGCGTCGTGCAAAAGGAAAGGTTGGTGAGGTGCACGATCCACCTTATATTAAAGACCCGCTCTGAGCAAGTGGGACATAGGGAGTAGGCTTCCGCCCCTCCGACACTAACTAATCATCCCAATAATGGACCTGCATAATGGCTGAAAATGGAAGGCTGCATGATTGTCGACGGTTGGGCCAGACGTCGACATTATATGCAGTCTTTGGTTTGAATATAGGTATGCGCCCTAGCGTGATCGTTAGTAAAGGTCTTTTCACCACACGGACCTTTTGGAATTATACAGAACTGCAGTGCAATATTTCATGACATTTGTTAATATAAGCCTGAATGGAATATTGATAAGAAATAAAAAAGAAAATAAGCTAATCTTAAGTTAGTGGGATTCACGCTCCAGTAAACAAAAGTGCTTTTTTGATGCCACCCTAAGCACATTATCCGCTTAAATTACACAAGTAAATAGTGCAAGGTTAATCATGGTGATCAAGTACAGTATACCTATATGGAAACGCTCCAATGTAGCGCGTCTAAATCAGATCTAGGCTACATCCGACATGGTCTACTTCTCATATGTGGCTGATATCCACAACATGCTTGTTTCATGATGTACGCATGGAGTGTAATAATCCTGTTTGTTGTTGACCAAGGTGGATATGAGTTCCCGAAACTTCCTGGTGGCTCCCAAGATGGAGACAGAAGCACCGCCATCTTCGTGCTCACCGCCCAGTCTGACCGACGCCGACTCTGCACTCGGAAGTACTGCTTCGCCCGACACACACGCAAAGAGCAACAGGTACCATTCTAATATACAGCACTTTACCGGTTACTCAGCAGTCTTCGCCCTAACTTTCCCCATCTGGATCTACATTAAATGAGATCTCAGCATTGGACGCTACGGCACATGAATCGACCTCAAAGATAACGAGGTGTTAGTGTGACATTTTCAAGTGTTGTAACCGAGGGTTAATGATGCCATCCATGCCTCATTGCCGCGGCTCTATTCACGTGTGTTGGTCACGACCCGCTGGATCAGGGCAATCACGGGCTAATTTGCACGGTGCAGCGCAGTTACGAGGGCTCGTCTCTTGCATTAGCAATTGGTGAATTCATATCATTTCCATCAGGAGCATTGTACAATGTGCGCGGCGCATGATGCGCCAGTTGACACA
Source organism: Catajapyx aquilonaris (assembly GCA_000934665.2). Taxonomy (NCBI): domain Eukaryota; kingdom Metazoa; phylum Arthropoda; class Diplura; order Dicellurata; family Japygidae; genus Catajapyx; species Catajapyx aquilonaris. The sequence goes on from JYFJ02000549.1 coordinate 61,325, forward strand.
TTCAATAAAGCAAGTAACCGATTTTAAATTGATACATGATCAAATTGATTTGAAATTCAATTTTAGTTGAATGTAGTTTTAAAGTGACTTAAAGGGACACTCCACTCAAAATGCAAGTTGGGCTCTAAAAATCGGGCAAAAAATCCTGATTCCGAAGGTTCAATCGGTTTTTTTCTACGCGGAACAGAAAAGCCAGGACGAGGCGTTAAAGACTCAGAATTTGCGTCGTCTGCTAATGAGCTGCCCCGCCAGCCCAGTCCGCCACCGCCGTGAGCGCCGCCACCGGGCACTAGGCGAAAGTGATACAGTGCTGAAAGTCGGGTCGGGTCAAGAGGTTGCGGGATAAACCTGTGGGACGGACCAAAGATGGCGCGGACCATGGCGTGGATCAAGATGGCGCAAGAATATCCAAATTTCTGCCCAGTCCCGGGCAGTCCCGGAGGAGGCGCTGCTGTTTTGCGCCAGATTCGAATTGCCTAACTTTGACGGCTCGCTCTGGCCTTACCGTTCGTCTCTCAGAAAAACTGCTGATACACTCGGAATCAGGATTTCTTGCCCGATTTTTAGAGCCCAACTTGCATTTTGAGTGGAGTGTCCCTTTAACGATCCATACTCTAGCACAAATATGCCTGCGCATGAATAAGTCTTATTATATTTCTATTATAAAGTGCCACAATTGAGATTTTGATAACATAACCAGGCGTAGTTAAATTCACGTAACTGCAAATATAGCTGTCATGAACCTATCATAAATATCACCACCTAATTCCTTTTAGGCTGGTAGATTCGGAGATTCGCGGCATCAGATCTCAGGTGTAAGCAGCTGTCGATGACTTTCTATTTAAACTTTCATAATATTTATTACTGATGAGAGCTGCACAAACTTACCAGTCGCATTGAAATCACGCGTGCAATAACTTCCCCGAGTTGGTGGTCATAACCACTATCGCGCGGAGAGTGCGACATTATCCTGGCATGTTCATTGCCATGGGAAACAATACTGCATCAACACGAGCATATTCTCATTTGCAACAATGATGAACAGTAGACAATGCTAAATGACGCGATAAAAACGGCATGTATTTTTGCAGGATTTGCACTGAGATACTGTACGTATAATTCATAATATTATTACGCAATAATAAGGACAGTGTCAATGTGCCACATGATGTTAATTTTCCTGGATGATTTCTTCGTGCATTTTTTTACTCCACTCCATTTGTCTCACGTGACTGTAAAACAATATTACATACATTCATCTGCAATGTAAATAAAGCTGCTGGGAAATACACATCACTGTAGCATCAGGTAAACACTTGGGCATACAGTAGTTGTTTTGTACTTGCAATGAAATGTATGAATAAAAAATCACGGAGTTTATGCATATTTGTACCAAAAATCGAATGCAAGCCAATATCACCTTTATACTGTATATTTGCAACATTTAATATTATTTTACTTGTACCCTTTGCTTATAAACTCCCAAGTAATTTCGTAAATTAAAGTAAGCTTTTAGAGTACATTCCAATAAGGATAGAATCCAGTATAAATTCAAATGCAGTACCAGCATTTTAAAAATAAACTAGGCTCTCCCCTTCACCATTTACGAAACATAGGGTTGCTTGTATGAAAGCAAATTAGATAACAGTTTACGTACATAATTATATTTACAAAACATAATACGACATAATCGAACCCCTTTCGAGTTGATGCAACCGGCCCATAATCCACATGACTTGCTTGTGACACCCTAAACAGATGTGGCACATGGTGATATCCTAAGAGATAAGTAATTACCTGTTTTATTAAATAGATCCGCATTATCCTGGCCGCATATGAATTGGGCAGACGTTGTAACATATCGAAGAAAAATATTGCCCTGAAAAGGTGCAATGGGAATCTCATGTACAATATCATGTGCCATTTGAGCCACGAATGTATAATATCATTAATATGAATAGCCCAATAGAACAGCAGTCAATGTCCAGATTTAAACAGGGTAGACATGGGCCCTTGTTGTATTGGGCGATTCACATATAGGTAGACTCGCGGTTGAGTGACAGCCAGACTTACAAGTCCGTGTATAAGTCAGTCAGTCGATCGCAGGTCTACCACAATGACCTCTGGGTGCATTTTTTTGGCTGAAGATGTGGCTCTTCATGCAGAGACGTGCACTGTTGTGATTTGGATTGTGACCATGTTGACTGTGTACCTAGCTGGTTCTGTCCTGTGGCACTGCCGCCGATTCTTGAGCCTCCCGTCCCTATTGGTTGAAAGAGACGATGGCGAAAGAGAACTCCCAGCCATAGACCACTGTGATACGAAGAGTTCAAGTGACCTGAGTCATGTGTGTGTTTTTTCCAGCCAATGCTCCAGCATGTCGGACAGGGAGGAGAACTTCGAGTGCTATGGGGAGGCTGACGAACTCGACATGGACGGGGATGCTGCCAACAACAGAGGGTGAGTCTGTACATGCACCTAGGTTTCAGGGTCCATGCCAGTGGCATGCTGTGCAGGCAGGCAGCCCTCTGTGCTGCAGTCAAATGAGGTGCATGGTCCTATATCCTTGTAACAGGGCATTTCCTGAGTGCACATGTCGGTTGTCCTGCTGATGGAGACGTCAAATCGGTGATGTCAAGTGCTTGCCACCTTGTTCGGCTTTGTACCTGTCGAATCTCTATTGGCCTGAATACATGCATCGTGACCGATGGTAGCGAAAAGAGACTGTGGCAATGCGCATGAAAAATTCGTAATTGTAAAATATGATTGGGAGGTGTAGCCGCAAGAGCACGTGTTTGACTTGTGTATTGTACTGTGTTTGTGGGCCGATGTGCTTATGTTCCTTGCGATCGTGGGTGTTTCAGTGACGATGACGCTTCCAGAAGTCCTCAGGGACAAGGGCCTTTCATCCGAAGGAACACGTGGTTACGTACAAGTCTCAGGCGATCACCCAGGTCAGCAGCTTACTCTCCCACCTTTTTTATTTGCCATGCATGAACCTTGAATATTGTATTGTTGACCGTCTCAATCGTGAGGTTGTGTCGCTTTGCCTGCATTTCTTACATAGTGGACGCTTACATTGCACCTCCCTTTAGCAATAAGCATTTACCGGTATTCAAATGTCCCGTAAGTTGCCCTAATCGCCACATCAGCTTGTAACTGTCACGTGGAACAACGATGGCACTCTTGGTAGACGCCGTTGCAGTGTTTTGCAACTGCGATACACATCAATACATTTCTTGGGATGATCCTACGAAACACGGCAACCCACTTACACGAACATTTCGTCTGAAAAATATATTATCCATCGATTTCATGAAAGCAAACTAATGCGCAATTCTTGGAGAGCCATTACTGTACATCATCAATGACAGTCATAACTCTGATGTGTCTATGCGTAACTTTGGGACCGTCTGTACTGTACGAATGACGGGAGAAATCTTTCCAATTGGCAGCCACAACAACGAGCACCTTCCTCAACGTCGGTGGGGCTCTTTCCGACAGTAAGCCAATTCTTTATCTCGTGTATTTTTTATTAATCTCACCTATAGTAACTGGTTAATTGCACCTAATAATATGACGTCGTCAGTTGCCATGTTCGAATGGATTCGGCTTCTTAGAAATGGCCAGTGTCTCTAGGTCCTCCCAGAAGTCGATTCCATCCAGCATAGTAACAACGAAGGTAGCTTTCTGCTGGGTCGCTTTGTGTGCACTTCTTAGCCATTTGGTCATTGACACCGCAGCTTTGACAAAGTAGCTTACCTGAGGGGGAAAAAAAGAGTCAGTGGTTCGAACCTCCATTGGCGCCAGATTGTCCCATCTGGCGGCCCAAGACAACAACATTGTGAGGCATCGATCGAGTTACACTGACGACTGTATGGGGTAGGGAAGGGAGGGCAGTAGTAGTAGGGGTGAGTACGTGGTCAACAGCAGACCCGAGACTCCAGCTGCGACAAAGGTGTAAGTTGATGACCATTTGGTCTTCTGATCGGCTAGGGACACTGCATGGCCAGCTTCCTCTCGCTTGACTGCATGCTGCCCATCGGAAGCCACATCCTGCTAACAATGACGCATCTTATTATTGTGGTCTCTTGCCTATTCCCATGGCTTTGAGCATACGGGCGTCCGAGGGAAAGTGGCCATTGAGGGGAGTGGTGGAGGCAGGTGGTGGACTGTGGGGGAGGGAAAGTGAATGTTGCTTACCTTGGTTTTCTTTCACTTGTCTTTCAGCTCCAGCAAACGGCTGGGATCCAACGCACTGGCCAGGTCAGTACACATTTTAACGTTACGTTGCATTCTATGGGCAGTCGAGTGGCAGCGCACACAGCTGTTGACATTCGCTCAAAAAAAAGTTAACCTCGTGCTTTTGGAGGTATTATCAATCCACGATGTTGCGCAATCTTATTCAGGGTGTAATCAGGAGTATTGGATTCCAAGCTTTGAATATATTATGGGCTGAATGGGGGCCTGTGGTGGGCTGGTTGTGCTCAGGTATTCATGGCGGGGGAACTACAAGAAACTGCGGGGAAAAAATGTGGAGATGACATATGAAGGTGGTGCGCAAATTGTGCATAGTTAATTCTGGCGTGACTATTTTTTAAGGGCAGGCGCGGGAGGTTGGATACAAATTATTGACAAAAATGTGACGTGTAGGATGAGGATTGTATAAGGTGGTCTGCACTGTGATTGCATGACTGGATCTGTATACTACGGTGGGTTTCAACATTGGGACAGTCGTTCTCTGTTTGACTTATTTAAGGAGAGCGGAAGGCATGGTGACGGATGACGTGTGTTTTTCTCCAAAAGTTAGACGTTCCGTTTGGTGTTTTCCAAATGGCGATAATTTGCGTCAATTTTAAGTACAGGCCTGGTGTGCCAGGATGCGAATCATCCCATTGTTGGCATAGTGGACGTGACATAAGCATACTTGAGTAATACTGTCCCATTGTGCTAAAGTCCTTGAATCTGAAGGTAATTTTCGGCGCACATCATAACGCCGTTTTATATGGGTTATGCGAAAAACCATACACGTGAGGTTTCCTTGGAAGGAGGAAAAAACTGTTCTCATGTCATTCTTGAGTGAAAAAAATCGCTTAATTTTTCCTTTGCTTCACTCTCTCACCCTAAAACCTTTGAAGCGCTTTTTATTGTATTTGGTGGTGCCAGCGTTATAGATACAGTAAGCTGTCAGGCAATCAGCTGATACATGCCGCACAATTAACTTCCAGGTATAGCTAGTTTGGTGCGGGGTTTATAGTGGCTATTTTCCACATGTGTAACCACGCCAGTATTTATAGGCAGTTGAGCGTGGACACAGTCGGTAATTGGCTTTTATAGTGTTAGTGTGCATTATTTTGTGGGATGTCTTGTGGCTCTTGGTAACGCTGAAATTATAGCAATATGTACCAGTATGAAGCGTAATGCACTGTAGAATTGAGAACCACGTATACTCTGGAGATGCCAATGACTGTCGCCATGGAAAAAGTGAAGCAGCGGAACAGAATAATGAGTGCCACTTTGTTCCAGCGATTATGGGGCAGGCAATGTCGCGCGGAGCATAGTAATCAAGCAAGGGCATATACACATGGGCAGGGCAAACCGGATGGACCTTCTTCCCGTGTCATTTTACCATTGGAAATCATAGTGGGTCACATCCTTAGCATGTTGGCGGTCGTACTGTACACCAACCTTTCTCCGGTCCAGCTTGGAAGATGGGGGCACAGACAGGAAGAAATGAATAGCGATGGATAGTTGTCCTTTTGTTTCTGTTTCTGTTTTTGTTTCTGCCTCCCATGTACTACTACCGTTTGAGATATCATCTGATGCTAATTTCTCCAGAAGTGGGAGCACAGGAAGCGAAAGATGGGAAGCAACTGTAGTGAAGAGATTGGTCGAGATATGTTGAGTGGTTGGCTGCATGACAATAAAGGCGGCATAGCTGGTGAAACTGAGTTGCATCGCGATTTGTGCAACGTAACATGCACGCCATAAGTAGAGGTGACAGCATGCATTTAAATTACTTTTACACGAATGTGGAACTACTGAGTCTAAATTTATCTTATACGTTCAGTAGTAAAGCGAGTTTCGCGTGCGCATCTATAGGACCACCGCCCACAGAAATCTCGGGCGTTTCGTTACCTGAAGTTCACAAGTTTGATGTAATCTCGGCGATGAAGTTCACTAATCCTCGCTTGATTCGTGGCACCAATCCATATTAAGAGATAGCAATAGCTGTTACAAACACGGAGCCAGTTCCATTTTGGGATATTGCGCTTAGAAATAGCCTTTATTTGCATGCTTACACCATTGGGTTGTAAAGTGGTCATGCAAAGCGATTAAGTTATTTTGCATCACATTTTAGTGCTGGCTATAAATGGCCAATAGTGCTGGAATGGGGAAACTTGCATTTTCAACTGATACTAGCCCGGAAAGTGGTGCCGAAGACAATATTCTAGCCAGACCATATCCATCTACACAAATCCTTATCTGGCCAAAATCTAGCCGCCAGGAAATCTGGCCACGCTGAAATTCCATCCGTCAACTAGGATGGTCGACCCTAGTTGGCCCTCGGCTGCTAAAATGTTGGAAGCTTTTATTGCGCAACATGGGCAACAAAGGAGGTCCAACATGTTTCATTGCCTTTTGGCACGCAGGCTTGGCTTTGAAAATGTGCCAGCCAGTGATTGACTGTGACGAATGGCTGCATTGGGAAGAGATAGGATTTTTGTTTAGTGTGTCTGTGGAGCCATGGGGCCAACGCCCACCATGGTAGAATGCGAGGGCGGAAGGAGGGTGAGTGGAAGAGAGGGGCGATGGGGGTAGGCAGGTATGCCCATGCACCTGTAACCAACCAGTGTCCTCACATTCACCTGTGGGGCTGGCTGGCTGGCGCTGGGTGATACAGGCCAATGCTTTTTCCACCGTCTCTTTTCGCCTTTCATTCGGTCTATGGAAGTGGTACGAGGCTGAGCTGACTTGGCCTCAGGTGAGTTTGGATACGACTAACCACACGTGAAACGGCAGGAACATTTTTACGACCAAATTTATCATGGCGGAGTGTTGTGACGTATGTAATGCGTGCCAGGGCGCCATGTTGTGATATGCAGGGTGCCGCCTTATTGCTGGTGAGAAGTATTTCAATTTTGCCTTTGAGAGCTGCTCCACTTAGAAGAGGAGCCAGGAATTTTTTTAAAATAAAGTTTTGGCATTACCACGTAAGGTCTGGTACGAAGCTCCTATTTTTGCAAAAATGTGGGAGAGTACTGCACTTTGGGGCTATCGATGCAGAACATCTGAACTGTAACGAAGTATTATTAGCATCTGGTGTTGCGGCTCCAGCCAAGCCTCCCCTCGAGTTAATTACATGATTCGCCTACACAGTTCTATAACTAATATAGAATCACGCTTCAACTCGCATTTTCGAAGATATCAGGTAACACTGCATCTGCGAAGTAGGCCCTATATAATTCGAGCCCTATCCCCTATACCGCACCTGTTGTCAAAAACCACGTGGAAATGACTAGTCATTTCCGCCATTCTGTGAAATCTGTGAAATGGCGCAAAATTGCGGGTTTCCTAATTTTGTACGCCAAGATTAATGAGCATTTTGCGCACCGTTTAAAATCGTTACCTCACACCGCATTGGCAAATATCGAGAGAGCCCAGATTGAGCACATGATTGACGAAACAGGCGGTAGATGTGCCTGGAGTGGCTGCCGGTGCGCCTCCAACCGAGAGGGAGCAGAACTTGTGTGAAGGTTTGGCGGTTTGTTTGAACGTGTGTTTGCCCACCAAAGGCCCCTGTAGCTTAGTGGCAGAGCGTGCACTCCTTCACGGGGTGTAATACCCAGGTTCGATTCCTGGCGGGGGAAACAACGTGGCTGCAAACTCATCGACTGCCCAAATATTGCATTTTGGATAGAGTGTGACATGTTTTTTTCCAATGTGAATACAGCCAGCTGTACCGCAGCGCCAGCTTCAACTCGTCGGGTCGCAGCTCCAACTGCGACGGGGATGACATGTACTCGGACGTCTCGCTGGAGGACGACGTTCTGGACCTCAACCACAAGGTGGGTTGCGTCTTCGGTTAATTGACCAGCCCCACCCTTGTCTTGATGATGGCAGTTGTAAATTCTGAGCTAGATTCCTTACTGGTGGCTTCCCAATTGCTTGTTACTTTCCAGCACAAGGGTCAGTGTACTTATATCGATTGTTCGGTCCCGTGATTGGCATATGGGCAGAGTGCCGAAACTCTGGGCGAGAGAGGGGAAAAAAAGTGGGGCCGTTGACTGGTAATGTAATAAATACTGTGGAACATGTTCAGACGGATTTCCTACTGGCCCTGCTGGGAGCTAGGGAAACAGCTACGAAAGTGGATTCTGTTGCCGGATAATGTATACAACAATGTTCAAATGTTTCAAAGCTGTAATACGGTGTAGTGAAGCGAAATTAGGCCCGCGGGAACTTTATTATTATCCGAGAGTGGTCCACAGGCTCACAATCACTGCACATTATTTTGGTTGTTCAAAACATGAAAGTTACTTATGATTGATAATGTGGTATTTAAACATGCGCAGAAAACCACAAATATGAACGCATACATATACGATTTCTCCATCTTCCTTATTGGGGATTCCCTCTGCCTTCCATTCTCAGCTGGCCACCAGCCCTGCTTCCTCCCTCATAATCGAGAATAAAATCGCAGTAATGGTTCACATATTCGTGCAACATGCTACTGTATTTTGTTTCCTCGTGCTCCAACAATGCCAATGCAGAAGTGTAGATTCATGTGTAATACACTTGAATTGTTATACTGTTGTTAAACTGCTTTAAAAGCAACCACATTCATGCAATTGTTGTCTTGGTCATGCGCCAAATGGATCAGATTACAGCAATATAAACTGAAATGAAATGCTGAAGATTCCTTTTGCTTGTATAACGTGAGCCTAACTTGTTAGAAATTTCATCATTTTGATTCTCGTTTAAAATAGCGATGTTTTATGAGTCACCTCTGTTGTTGCAAGAGACGCGAATAATAATAAAGGCGAATGCAAGTGCTTGCGTCAGTAATTAAGTGCACAAGCTGCTTATTGCCAAGGTTTTTAACATTCACGAATATAAATCAGACAGCTCATGTCTTTCAGCAAAGGACTGGCCTTCGCACAAAGAAGCACAATAAGCACAAAACTGAAAAAAGTGGCCTTCCTGAATCTTGAGAAGTGTTACTAGAGTCTTATTTGTTTTAGGTCATATCTGAAGTCTTCCTTTGGCAACAGTGTGGACGGCATGGGTCAAGGAATTTGATTCCCGTCCCTGCGATACTCCCCAGCACATGTATGGTTTTTTGCCTGCATTTCTTCACTGCTTTACAGGCTCTTCGTGGGCATGAAACTCCGGCTTAAAAAAACCGGCTTTATGATTCATAAATCACAGTCTCAAGTAGAAAGTCCATAATCAAATTACTTTTAATCGCTTAGGGGAAAAAAGATGAGGGTTGCCTAAATATAACTGGCTGAATCGCAAAGGGCCTTTCATACGATTCATCTCAACCTCTTCATCCAAGTTTGGGCGTGGCACATACCAAAGTGCTCCACCCCGATTGTGAACAGCTGGGCGTGACAGTACCCCTATCTCGGCCACTAATTTAACTTCGGAGGCTCATTTGGGCTGTAATGTTAGCTGAACCCACAATTTTTTTTAAAAAATACGCGGGCAGCAAGCGGCGATATTCGATATGGTGGCGTCAATAGTTCATTGCCCGGTATGATATGGGAGCTTTTTGATGTGAATTATGAGTCAAGGGCACAGACTAATATCGTGGAAGACTAAGAAAGACGCAGGACTATCCTAATTTCCATGCATGTGACACCACTTTTATTATTTTCAAACGCATATATGGTTGTAGATGCAGCATAACGACTACTATTCCATTGCATGCATGTAAATAAAAAATGATAGCGTTTAGTAAACACGGGCAGGGATAAAGGGGCCGGTGCGAGACGGAAGTGCTTCCTGATGCGCCACATCCGGTGGAAGTACCCGGCACAAGGCCTGACTGAAATGAACTTATGACGACAATCAGGTCCAGGTCCGACACAGGCCTCCCCCTCCTGTTGCAAATTGCTCTACTCCAGGTTCTATTCGTGTGAACTGTTTTGGCTTGTAGCCTGACCTTTTGCAAAAAAATAAAAAAATAGTTGGCGTAACTTAGTATAGCCTTGGGAAGTCAGTTTGTGATGTTCTATAATGTGCTGACGTCACGGGATGCTAGATAGGAGTCGGGGCCTTGGACAACGTATGTGACACTTCGGGATAGAATCGGATCGTACTAGGTCAGACGCCAATTCAAAAGTTGGCTACAGACGACAGGCTTCTCTGAAAAGTAAAAATAGGGCCATAACTTATAGCTTATCCCGATTACTCGTTCCTTCCAAGAAGGTTAGTGATTTATCGGCTATGACTTACAGTTTTCCGTTCTTTATCTTATACGATGGATATCGACTGTCAGGTAGTACTCTTCCACCCACATGCAATATCTGTTTGATAATTGCCAGATGAACTCTCTCAATTTGCAGCCGTTTTGGCCATTCTCAGAGCACTTGGACAAATTCCAAAGCCACCTGAATATCTCCAAAAAAAGGCTACCAGTAAGACAATATTCCGATTGCGTAACAGGTGGGGACAAAATTGCGCGCGCGACTTACTGCAAAAAGCGCGTACCGTGCTGAATCCATGTGTCAGTGTACCGGAAACCATGTCAGTGGTTATATTCCGAGCATATCTGTCGAAGAGGCGCCTTAGGGAGTCTCGAAGGAAGTAGTGGGTGGGCTCTGAAGTCAAGTAAGGAAGGCGGAGTATAGCAGCCTGGTGGTGTGGGAGAGGGGGCGCGTATCGGACGTAGCTACGTACTGTACGTAGTAGGCTGCAGGCCTGTGGGTGGGTAGGTCGGTCGGAGCCCAGAATAGTGTGATGGCCAGCTGCATGGTGCTGAGAGTAGTGCGGAGGATGAGTCGGTAGCTGAGGAGGGATGAGCATCAGTGTGTCGGATTCCGGGGAAGGAGACGCGGACACTCCGGATCTGGACTTGGATTTGTGGGAAGGACAGTTTTGTCTACAGTGTGGTACAGGGCATAGTAGCCCGAGTGTAGGATCCATTTCGTCTCTGGCCTTTTCGCCGCCGCTTAGTCCACGTGCCAACGGGTTTAAAAGTTCGTGGTGTGGCGATGTCATGTCCAAAGTGAGTCAGGTGCGTTGCGTTCTAACTTACTAGATCTTTCACGCCGTTTGATTCCGGATGCATGGGAAATACTTCAGTTGGTGCTAAAATCTCCTGAAATTATGTTCCAGAGTCCATAGTGCCTCTGCTACAGCACAAAATTTATCAAATTTATTTCCATGCCAGTTTCCCGGTGAATCATGGTCTCCCGTCATTTTGGCGGCGATAGTACACCATGTGGGGAACTTGGTGGCATTAGGGTAGATATATCCGAAATCCTACTCTCGTCCGTTTCCGCCGAATATTGAGGGCTTGGGCAATATGTTGATAAGCTGTGCAAACTGAGCGGGTAAGATATGGTATGAAAAATAATCCCCATCGTTAGGGTGAGGTAATGGATTTTGATGGCGTGTTATAGGAGCAATATCACACGCTTGTAAAGTCGATTTGATTAATTTATGCTCGGAAATGCCGCTCAATGTGGCTTGCCACTAATTTGTACGGGGGTCATTTAAAATGTTAATGAATGTAAACTCGGACCTAATTGGCTTAAGGAGGCCCACCCAGATCGTTTACAAAACACGATTCGTTGGGTTGTAGCTTTCACTGGGTCGTCATTTTTGTTGTAAATTAAGACAAACAAACCCAACAACAACAAATTAGAGGGGCTTAGCGGTTCCACGTGCTCGGGCCTGCTGACACTCCCCTAAATATACCAAGCATAAGTTGAAGCTTCCATCTCTCGGGGAATGGGGATGGGGCCCCGGGGAGGGACAGAGAATTTGACTCCACTAATATTACTAACATTCCTACAGCACATGTCCACTTGCATGCTTTTCTAAGCCCTGTTTGGTCTGCCAGACTTTGTGGGTCATAAAAACCTGACCCCTCCCTAGTGACCTATGGGCTAAGGAAGATATCACTAAATTGAACGCATTTAGATCGCGTCACCACTCGCAGTGTCCTTAGTAAGTGGAGCAGTCTTGGTGCATCAGACGTGCATGAGCAATAGTTCATTGGAATATTCCCAAGAAATTGAGGAGTAAGAGGGTTGGCGGAGGGTCACGTTACGCCTATTTAATGATCCTATAATGCCATGAACGTGGTCGTGCTGTGGCATTGAATTTAGCTTCATGAATGAATCATATAATGCTGTTAGGTGTGGCTTCAGTAGAAAACTGTGCAAAGGATCCATGTAAGAGGATGACCTCGTCGGTTCTGAATATCATTCGACAATCGGACCATGTAATGTTGCAGATGCAGCGCAAGCTAGTGATAAAAATGCCGTTAGATGTGCATTTTTTGGCTATAGTTTCGTGGGATCTGATTAGATTGACGGCTATAGGGTAATGCTATTAGCGAAAGGCGTGCAAATCTAGAGGAAAGGAAACCACGCCTACCACTTCCGGCGGAATTTTAAATCAGCCCGCGCTGTAATTAAATAAAGGCGTTGTAGATGAGGTCTGGATTGCTAATTTAGTGTGCGACTGCAACGCAAGTGGAAAGCCATTGGATGTATGCCCTTGATTTTAGACCAAGGACTGACGACGAGGTGATTGTGAGTCGGCTGGACCAGCCCCGCGTTTTGCAGAGAAATTGAGCGAATTTTTACAGCAGTGCAATGGTTGAAATCGCATGTGAGCACAAGATTGAACATTTGCCTAACACAACAATGGCTTTAACAATCGGGGGGGGGGGAGTTTATGGATTACTGCAACCAGTTAAAACTACAATCAGGCAATGTTGATATGTTATTATACATTATGTCATGTAATGTTAATATGGTTCCATAACAAGGGAAACCCGAGTAGATAATGTGACTCTTGCTTTTATGGTGTGGCAAAATGCTGCACATTTTGTAAGCTTGAGGTTCAGAGAAGGAAGATATCCATTTCTTCCTTACGGGAAAAGTGGTGCACTGATTAGCGCCTATCGCAGCTTAGAAGCTTGATATCACTTGATTTCGTAAGAGCCTCAATATTTCAAGTAAATTATTGTTTTAGAGAGAGACACTGGCATTAGTTTATTGTTCTGTATAATTTCTCATTTCGGAGTGATGCATTAATTACCTTTGGTCCTAGGTGCAGTTATTACAGCAGCAGGTGACTGCCTTGGCAGAGAATCAGAACAACTCAGATGACCGCTATAATCGAGTGAAGCAAGAGAATGCTGCTCTCACAGCAAGGTGAAGAAAATTAAATTATCTTTTAAAGCTTGGATCATTGTTATTAGAGATGTCTTGGTAATTTCCATGGACTTCTGCACAATGAACATGAGCATAATTAGTGGACTGTTCAGTAATGCCAAATTGATTGCAAGATGTCATTTTAACAAACCTAGAGTTGACATACCATTATAGCTCATTAAATTGCTCATTTCCATTCTGTAAAATCTGGAAGTCTAAAGCAGTACCGCTGATACATGTATTCTGACAGACACCTCCATTATAGGATCCATATGTTGGAGGAGCAGTTGCGGGAAGTGGAGCAGCGTGCTGAAGAAAGACTGCAGGAGGAGCAGCGTAGACACCGGGAGCTGATGACTCGAGTAGAAAGAGAGAAACAGCTTGAAATAGAGAATTATGCTTTCAGGTAACTTGTGCTTATTAAAGCTGATACCAGCAGGTAGCTTGTGCATACCAAGTGGTGTTATTTTCGCTCCATTTTTATTGTCACTTTAATGCATCACTACTGTATTCTAGGCTACAGTCAATGGAGAAAGAGCATTCAAGGTTGACAGAAGAAGCATCTCGACTGCGCTTCCAGTTGGAGAAGAGTCGCGAAGAGAAAGCTTTGATAGGAGAGCAGCTGACTGAATCTGAGTCATCCCTCTCAGCATTACATGAAGAGCATCACAAACTGCAGGAACTAAGCAGGAGAGAGAAAGAAGGGTTTGACGAGGAACGAGTAGCCAACGTACGATTGCTGGGTGACCTCACTCAAGAAGTAGATGGACTACGTAGGCTGCAGGAGGAAGGGAAAAATAATTTTGCCCGAGCCAGGTCACCTAGTGTGTCTGAGAGCACTGCCATAATACAAGAATTGGAGAGGGAGGTGCAGAATTTAAGAGAAGAAACGAGGGGTGAGAAACCAAGGCATTTAGTTGAATGGGCACATAAACAAGCTGTGTGCTAGTGAGGGTGTGGCATACCATAAGCATGTCACTGAAAGGCTAATTTGTGTTTTAGGATTGAAAGAAGCAAATGAGGAGCTTCAGGCACAACTCCTAAATCATGGGCTTGAAGAAGGACGTCACCTCCTCACTGGGGCAGCAGCAAATAATAGCTTGGCTGCTGAATTTGAAGCCATGACCCATGAGCAGGTATGTAATGACATTTGGACAACATAGTTTTGTTGTAGCTCTTGACACTCTGGCTCACGCAATTTGGCCTCAAAGTCTCATTTATATAGACTATGCAAACTGATTAGGGTGGACATGTGTTAGAATGTTGCTAAAAATATCAGTACAGTGTCACATGAAATATAAGATCATTACCTACTTCATGATTTTGGAAAAGCCATGAAACATCTAAACTACTGATGATAATACCAGCTTACACTATTATTTCCCAAGTCACCCTATCTCCTACTGCATGTCCAAATAATCACAAATGCTGCAGTGTACTTGTGTTTTGGGGAGGAAAATCAAAGCCACCATGGTGCCTGCACAAAATTTAAGACCATGCATTTCCCAGGCTTTTGCACCACAAAATGTCCCTGTGATGTAGTACCATCCAGAACCATTGAGCGGTAACATACCATCGGCATGGAAATGATCTGGACACTTGGAGGTAGGCTGACCATTGACAAGTGTGCAGACCATTTCCTTGTCAGTAGTATGTTACCTGTACAGTAGGTGACAGAATTCATCTTCCCACCAAAATCTTGAGCATCATGCTGGGCGTGCTTCATATCTTAAGTAACACATGAGTTGGCAATCCGTGGGTCCAGTTTGTTGTGGCAGGTTAAAAAAAGGCCCCTTTGCTGTAATATATGTTTGAGTACAGTACAACATTGTTCTTGCAGCATAAAGAATTTTGTCAAATAAGGTTTACAAGACAGCATCATTTAGATTTTAGATTATCACTGGATAAAGTGAGCCTCACTCAGGTGGAAATGATTCCCAAAATACCCATATCCAGCCGACACCCATAATATCAAATTCACCTGACCACAGACCTTCGCAAGAGAGACCTGAAGAGTATGTCACTATGGCGCACTCCTTTTCTGACTGTTCCTACATTTAAAATTCCTCTCATCAGCAGGCTTGACCTGGAGGAAGGGTTGCAGACAGATGGGGGGTCAGTGGGCATGGCTGTCTGTAGCATATTCCTCAACTGAGAAGGATTTTAATTCAGAGCTGGTTCAGCAGAGGTATGAGTCTTTGGGAAAGTTCGTTGGGTCCCCCATGCTGTGGTTGTGGTCAGTGGGGTTAGGTGAACTTGGTGATTATTGGTGTCTGCTGGATACAAGCATGTCTCACTTTCAGTTTGGGATAAGTTCCAACTGAATGAAGTCCACTTGACTCAGTGACACAACCTAAATCAGAGAAATATGTGGGATGCTGCTGCCTTTTAAACCGATTTGCCTGAGGTCCAGCAATATCTTGCACTTCCTGCAGCATAATGCTATATGAACAGTGTTGTATAGTACTCTCACGCTTTACTACAGCCAGAGGACCGGTTCTTACCTGCCACAACAAATGGGATACACAGCTTGTCAAATAATGTCTTATTTAGAATGGTGCTGTTTGGTGAGGTACAGTACTGTATAAAGCTATTTTTTCCACTAGTGTACTTCACTTGACTGGCAATGGCCTTTGATAATAATTTCACATCACAGGAACATTTCAATGGAGCCAATATCTTAAATTTATACCCACTGTGGTGACCTCAACTTCCTTTCCTTTCCTTTCCCCCCCCCCTTCCCCCCCCCCTATTATTATTATTATTTTTTAGCAAAACAGACATGCTGCAGTATTTGTATTTGTATTTGGGGGGACATGTGGTAGGAGATTTGATGACTGGAATTTATAGTTTAAGTTGGCATTTTCATGGGAAGTCGAGATTTTTTTACCCCCTATCAGAGAATTCTTATGAAATAGGTAGTGGTCTTCAACTTTTATGCAGCCCTGTATGTATCCTCTAGAGACCCAATGTATAGTATGCTATACATCCGGTCTGCATTTTTTTAACCTCAGAAAAAATACTCAGAAAAAATGCAGACCGGCTGTATAGCATACTATGCATTGGGTCTCTAGAGGGTATACGTAAGGGGATGGTGTCAGAGAATGGGGGATCAAACTTGAGCTGCGCCTGACCATGTGTGGACAAACAACATCATACAGGAAAATTTGTTTGACAAATTTATCTGAAATCAGTAAGAGATATTTTCTGCAGATAAAGTTACTTGGTTGGTCTAAGCTTGGTTGATCCAGTTGATGTGCGAATGACACTTTGAGCCATCTCTCTTCAGTAATCTCCATTGATAAAAATTTCAAATCCATCACAAGTTTCCCTTGTCAGCTGCAGGATTTAGTGGGTTTCTTGCATGGTCTTCATGTAGACGCTCATTTTCTTGGATTCTGTAGTGTTGTTTTGTCCCTACAGAGCTTGGCAAAGGCAGAAGACAGGGTGACACTTGCTCAGGTAGGTTTGAAAGGCACTCGAGTGATTTAGGAAAGAAAGGATTTCATAAATGACACAAGACATCAGAGTAATGCATGACTGGCAATGTGAGGCATGATATGGGCCATGGGTGGTGATGTTTATATATAGCAGGTGAATTAAATTATCTTCCTACTTCATAGGTGAAAAGTGCCCTGAAAGAACAGCAAGAAGTGAATGCCCAGCTACGAGCATACATCGATGGCATACTGCTCAATATTGTTGAAAACCATCCCCAGCTGCTTGAAGTGAAGCGGAAAAAATAGAGGACATGCTGTGGTGCTCATGGGTCTTGACCCGTAATTGATGCCTTAATTTTTTCATTTTTCCTCAAGCCGTCTACTATTTGTCTTTGTTGAAAAAGACGGTAGATGTTGAAAACTTCAAGCAGTTTCTCATTCATAAGGAAAGACCAGTATACTAATTTTCAGGCCTAAGTTCCTGCTTGTCATAGATCTGTGCATGACTGCGATACTGCTGTTAATATTATGCCCAAGCAGCTGTGATATCAATGTTGTACAGTGTATTCTTGGTAGCAGTGATGAACCATGTTATGCCGCGATCAATTTTGAGTTGCTGCCAATGTAAATCAGCATAAGTTTGTTGGACACCCAAATTTATCGTGGCTTCAAAGATCTGTTTTTTATTAAGGTGTTCAAGTTGACGTGTACCTTCTCACGCTGGTGTGATGAGCAATTTTAAGAAATTCTGTCCTTAACTGTCAAATAAATTCTTGTAATGTTTTCAATTTGAGATGTTTTTCATATTGAACAGTGAATGAGGTGCAGTAACATGTTTCCTGTTGCACTTGCATTTAGCAATCTACAATGACTATACATGTGGGGACAACATTGCGCTTTTTTTTTGTACATGCAGTACAAAGCGAATAAGAATACGCAAGAACTGGTGCACCTGACCTTTGACATGTCTAGTGGGACAGAAACACCTTGTTATTTTGTATGATGTTGACCTGTACAGATCAAACAGTTGGACTAATTAAATACTTTCAAGAGTCAAACTTTATATTTTTTACTGTGGTTGTAGTCTGCTCTTCTGTTGGACTAAATTGCAAAGTGTAAACAAAACATGAAGGCAACCTGACTTTTTGTCATGTCATGTATTACCACTACAATATTATTATCCTTGCATTAAATAAGGCTATGCTGGGTAATGAATGGGTAATGTAGTTCAGGAGCAATGGATGATGATCAGGATGTCAGTGGAAGATGATTACCTGTAGCAGGAGGGGCACAGTGCGACAGTGAAGTGGTGAAAAGCTGCTGAAAATAGTAACCTGAAGGTTTTACAAGCAACTGAGAAACGCAGTAGTGTATTTTTAGGCTGTGATGCATATGTCCTACAGTAGAAGACTCAACATGTACTGTAATGTACATTGGGTACTGTCGGGTTCAATTAGTTCCGGCCACTATATCCAGGTCTTGAAGCAACCCTTTGCACAGGCCCCCACGGTGAGGAGGTGTGTGTGTGTGAAGGGTTGCTTCAAGACCAGGATAAAGTGGCCGGAACTAATTGAACCCAATAGTACATACAACATGGGTGCATTCCTAAGAGCGACACGGTGGCGGAGTGGTTAGCGCCACAGCCTTCCACCTCTGAGGTCCCGTGTTCGATCCCTGGGTTGGACAGAGTAGACTTATGTGGATAGAGTTTCGATGGGTTTTCTCCATGTTCATGTGGGTTTTCTCAGGGTTCTCCTGTTTCCTCCCACAATCAAAATCCATCACAGCGCAGGCAATGATTAAAGATGGTTCACGAAAACATGATCCCCTAAGAGGCCCAAGGAGGCCTATCACATTATTAATTATTATTATTATTATTATTATTATTATTATTATTATTATTATTATTATTATTATAATAGTGGAGCATTGATTATCCTAACACTGATCAACAGAGCCATCAGTTAACCGAACGTTTTCTGGTCGGCCACAACCAAAAGCCTCCCAAAAAAACTACAAAAACGCCTTTTCCCCCCCTAAACTGCAGGACTACTTCATGTATAGGTAAGGTACATGTACAGTATTTTTAAGACGTGCCTGTGACAGAAAATATACAGTTTTGTGGTTAATATCACTGTTTCATAATGCTCCTATAACACCGCACCGGTACAATTTCCCCCCGTAAATGATCAGTTATCCGAACACTCCCTTGGCAGACTCTGTTCGGATAATCGATGCTCCACTGTATTATTATTAATTATTATTATTATTATTATTATTATTATTATTATTATTATTATTATTATTATTAAAACATGGGTGCATTCCTAAACTCCAGTTACTCAGAGTCTCAACAAATAATTTATGAACCCACTGATGAGGCTCTTGCTTTGTCGTCAAGATGGCTTCGACCAATGAGTGGAGTAAAACCTGGGTCAAAGGAGGTCAAACTGGGACCAAAGGAGTTAAGAGCCATTAATATAGACACTTATCACTGCCCATTGCAAGCTTCTCACATAGTCAAATTGTCAAACATAAATAGAGAAATTATTGGTTGTCAAAGAACTATTTTATTTTAGTAATTATTGGGTAGTGATTTTACTGTACTGGTCTTGCACTTGAACCTTTATTTTGTAACCTCATATACCGCTGCTGTAACTTACAGAAGTCTAAGGGAGGGCACTCCAGGGTAGTTATTGAGGACCATATTCACACCATTCTCTTGTCCCTGGGCAAAGAAGGGAGTGCTAATCTGTCTAGGCATGTTGGGTGAAAAGCTGGAAATGACCCAACCAAGTGAAGGCAATGGGGATGGGATTTGAACCCTGGACTTGGTTGGCCAGTAGTGTAGCCTCCTAGACCACTGCGCACCCCAAGCCCCATTCGCACAATTGGAATGTTGCATTATCATCCAGTCATCTTGAATCCTTATCCTCGCCCAATTATCTCGGTAACTATGCTTCGGAGACCCATGTTGCTTATACTCAAAGTGATTGCCTAGGAGCTAGGACCCCTCTATGCTCTATCATTTCCCAAAGTGACGGTAGATTGATCTGAACGCTGTGTATGCTTCATTAAGAACAGGCCTTTACTGTTTTACTAGCAATTATGGGTGTCTACATGTGCTACCATTCCCTAGCACTTAGGAAGGCAGTATTCGTGGGATGGTGGCAGTATTACAGCATGATTCTCCATGATGATTTAACGTGCAAGTTTCTGAATTAGTGGATTCATATGTAGGAGAATCACAAACTGCCATGTGAAAGTATTAATGCTTTGCTTTGCCTTTTTAAATCATTTATTTTGACCATATAGGCCTAGTTTTACAAGCTCCAGAAGATACGGACATTGATTTAGGATGTCTCAGGATGGTAGATGACTAGATGTGTGGATATTGCCAACAGCAGCAGAACATCATTAGTCAAGGTGGGGGGAGGGGGTGGGGCAGGGAACACGTGTTAACTTTGATAGTCTTACTACGTTTCTCCCATAATAAGTTATGCAGGGACTCATGTAAGGCAGATAGGTCATGGTAATTGGCAATATACAATCTTTCCTTTCCTCTTCCTCTTTCCTTCTTGCTATTCACATCCCAGAAGTCACCTTAGCTCTATATACCAGATGAAGTCTCACTTACATTCATCTTTATGCTAGAGTTCCATCTACAAGGATTTTAAGTAATTTCTTGAGATATAATTTGATGACTATAAAAACATTTTCAATAAATTGCGGAAGAGTGGTACATAATGTAATGCTATGTGAGTGTAGTGAGCAAAAAAGCCAGTGCTATTGCTTTTTAGAAGAGTAGGGAAATCACCTAAAATAATGTGAAGAAAAGTAGCTGGTGACCTGTGGCATAGGCCTATTTGCCAAGGGTTTTCTAAAATGTTCTGTGTAGTGGCCATTTTATTGTATTCTGTTAAACTTGCAGGTCAGCACAGATCAGCACATACTCAATCAGGTAAAGTAGACTAGGTCTATACCTAGAGGTGCAAGTACGACTTTTCATTTTTAGCTGCAATATTATCCCATTTACGTATATCTTTGCACATTGTGTAGACACTAAATTGCAATGCAGGGAAGCGTGTACAGTATGGTACCTTGCAATATTAGTGGCATATTTTGAAAACAAAGTTCAAAGCTCCTGCAATCATGGTAAATAGCAAATAATAATGTTCTTTGTGGAAACAAAGAGATTGAAGCTCACTGGTCTAAGCCTCAAACAGCTCAGCGGTTCCCAACCTGGGGGTCGCGAAGCCTTTTCGGGGGGTGTCGCGCATGGCCGCGGTAATTTTTATAAATTACACAAATTACTGTTTTTTTAAAAAAAAAATCTAACATTTTATAGGCAATTTCATCCCGATGATTTTTTCAACACCTACTAACACTCGGGGGGGGGGGGGGTCGCAGGTTACTTGACTATCATAAAATGGGGTCGCGACCCGAAAAAGGTTGGGAACCACTGGTTTAGCTGCAGCATCATTGCAGTATTGAAATATCAGTATCTCAGGGTGACGAGAAATCATGCCAATGAAATGGGAGACCTAAAAAATAACACTTTTTACCGTTTTTAGTAGACACTAAAGATTACGCTTAATAATGCCCACAAAATCTAAATGGAGGGGCGATGGTAACGTATCGGCTTGCTGAGTGAAAGGTCCCAGGTTCGATCCCCGCCTGGGAGTTACCTTTCACCTGCGTCAGGAGGGTCTCTGACCCGCACCTTGGATGTGTCTGGCAACCTAACCTCCTGCATGGGGAACATCACATGACCCATTTGTCGGTCGGTATCACGCTTGCACCTACACGTTCCCTCCCCAACAATCCCTATCCTTACCAATAATTGTCCTTGATTTTCCTGCACCTGTGTTCGAAGAAAATAGAAAATTCTAAGAAAAATTCGAATAGTGGTAACCCACCCCCCGTAAAAGGGCTCTGTCCCTCTAATAGGGTTTTAAAAAATCTAAATGGGGGCAAAAAAGCTCTAATTTTCCAGAGCGCATATTGTCGATTGAATTCTTGAATTCCGCAAATAAAAATACCTAGATCCTAAAACCCATCATCTTCATGATGATTTGATTGCGACTTATCTCATCTTTATGAGTAGTCCATCATCAATTTGGACATTATTCCAGTAGATCCTTCCGGTCATTATATCCCTATTAAGGAAAATAAGATGCCATTCCCGAAAATCATGCATACGCAATTAAAGCATTTAACCAACGCTCAGCAGACCCCGACAGCGCGCGGGGGGGGGGGGGGGGGGNGGGGGGGGGGGGGTGGTTCAAAATGTTTACTCTTTACCTGACCATGAAGCAATATACACATGAAAATAAACGGAATATATTTCCACACGTAAAGCGTGCTATGGAGCAATCTTACAGAAATAGCGTCAGTGCGTTAAGATTAGAAGAATGAAGGTGACCTTACATAGAATGATAATGGATCTGAATAAATTGGAGCTGTCGCCGTGATGGAGCAATCGGCAAAGGAAGCGAAAACATCATCCGATTTTCATCAGAGGATGATAGCTGTTTGGCGTGATGATATCTTCCGACATGAGATAAATCAAATGCAGGTGCACGCAGCTCAAATGGGGGGCGAAGATGACTACAAGACTACCCTTGCTTCGCTGCTACGGCCCCAACAAATGTGGATATGTGTGAGAATGTGCTGGAGGACAGTATAATCAAAGTCATACCTCAGACCACCCGCTGATGATCGTCAGATGGTGCCCTTTCTTTATGTATATCTTAACTTTACAACGGCTAACAACACCAATTCCTTCAGATTCATGAATTTATTGGGTAGTATCACCTTCACACGTCTATCGACCTCAGCATACAGAGCAATTTCCATGAGATTGCATCACGGCCCCTTTTATGGTTGAAAGTAGTGCCTCTTTATTATCATTATTGCTTTATGATCATACTATAGCGGAGTACCCATGCTTCGCTGGGGTATGCATTTCTGCCATGAGATCCTTCGAAATTATATAAGTTATACTGTACTTTTTATTGATTGAATGATTAAGTTGCATGTAGCCCAAGCAACATAGTAAAGCTACCTGACTGTAATAAGAAATATACGATATTTCTTATAGAGTCAGGTAGTACATACAGAGGAAGCAGACAGGAAAGTCTGGTATCTCTCTTTGCCTGTGTCCTGTACCCCAAGAAGACCTTTCTGACTTGGGAAACACTGTCAGTATAGCAACCACCAGCAGGTTATATACGTATTCAATAACTTCTAATTTCTGCAATTATCCTGATGTGCATGAGCACCAGAAAAATCGAAATTACGATGATATTAAGAATTGCTAAAGTTTATCATAAATTCTCCATGTCTCTGATCCATGTACTGAGATTTTTAGTTTTAAAACTATGCATGTCAGGAAGAGCGCCGTGTACTTTTAACACGTGGATGATGCGCTCTGCTGCAATAAAAATATGAAACATGTGCGACAAACTAGTCGTTGCGAGTTACAATGAGGCGAAGTACTTTCCCGACAAAAAGTTAGACAGACACCATGCCATTTTTCGACATTTAACTATATATACAACAAAATTTCTGGGCCACACTCTGGTGATCATATGAGTATTGTCATATTGGAAATAATGTGACTTTCAGTCCCGATAGTCTGTGTTACTCGTCGTAACCTTAAAACATTCTCATTATGCACATATAGATTTTTTCTATCTCGACGGTAGGCTGTCGGTATAGAAGATATGTTTACCAATATAGGGTTTCAAAATATGGGACTGAAAAAATTTCCCAACTCTATAGCAGTTTGTATCTAGCCTACCCATTTAGCACTTCGTGTAGGCAAGCTGGTGAAGTAAATTCGAGATTTTGTCTGATTATTCGCAAGTTGGTCCGGACAAAAGGGGGGTTGATTGTCCTTCCGTCCTTCCTTTCGTCCTTTAATATATTTTTTTCATCCCTTCCTTCCTTCCTTCCTTCCTTTCTTCCGTTTTTATCCCCCCTCCCTTATACGCTTCGATTCCGGCACGCCTTGTCTGTTTCCTGAACTCGTGGCCATTGCCTTTTGCTCCCGAGTGGGAGCCTTGGCCAAAACAGTTTTGGAGGATGCAGAGGAAGAAGTTGGAAGACGAAGAAGAAAGGTGGGATGCAGCGGAGAGGATGGGGGCGGGGGGTTCAATTTTCACGGCCGTGGGCTTCGCTTTCCACCTGGCCTCCCAGCCAAATCTCACGCAATATCGCACAGCTACCTACCTCTTCCACATGGGAATTTTCCAGCATTATCGCACCTGCACAAGGTCTTCTCCATTTTCCACGGGAAAACTGCATGGCTACTGTGCTTGCTGCACATTAAAGTGTTGCCACTGCACAGATCTAGGACGTGGCATTAATCAACCATACTATTGCAAACAATGTTTCCAAACATAGTTCTTCAGCAGCATTACAGAGTGTCATAACAATGCTTCTTGGAGAAATCTGTGCCGTACTGCTCTCGTTGCTGTTTGAAGTATGCGTCGAAGCTCGAAACTAACCACGATGGAAAAATGCCTTGTCAAATATACAATAACAGAAGTGACTTCGGGCGGCATTATCCTGGATTCCCGTATGCGTAGCTTGCCTGTCACTATACGGAACCTATATGTCCACCAGCATCATGTGGTGCTCCTTCGACATGTAGGCTAGCCCCACAGGTGAGAAGTGAAGAATTCCACTTTAAAGACGTATAATAATATACGTCTGTTAATTATTACGGGGAGGTTACAACTATAGGTATACACAATAATACTGCAATAATAGTTCAGGAAAGCTTCTATAGAGTGAACTTCTGGGCACCAGAGGATTAAGTTATTTTATGTTTATAGATGTGTCACGTGGTCTCCGCAGCCCTCTTTACCTGGATAATTCATTGGACTTCACACATAAGGTACCGTTATAAAAAAATATTCTGGAAGATATATTCCTCCCTCAGCACGACTTTTTAAATTCAAAATATTATGGGTGTTACCATACATATTTTAATTTAAACCGAGATCTCATTACTTGCCCAACCTCAGTGTAGTTCGGGACCACCCACAAAAAGTGGAGTGGTGAGGGTAATAAGCAAAATGCGATAAAAAATCCCCATTAAGATTATCTGTACTTTAGAATGGATAATTATGAATCGCAACATTGGAGTTAGGGGAACACCAAAGTTGAAGTTGATTTAACAGTTAACAACTGAAATAAATATGATTACACCTTGGGCAGTGAATTTCCTTGGGGTCTGGTAAAAAGTGCTGCCACAGTGCCACTACGTTTATATGCTACTTAGCAGGACATTAATTTTAATACTGAACCTGAGGGGCCGCACACATCTGAAGACGGCATTACTAAATTAATCGCAAAAAATCTACCACGGAATTTTAAAATGTGTATCACGGCTTGCAGATGTCAAATTTTCTGTGCATTTTAATGCAAGGATTTAAAAAACCATTTCACATTAATTGAATTGAAATTTTTATCGTAGCACATTGGACTGAGGTCTAAACAGACCATATCGTCACATTTTTATTAATTTATAAATAACACTGTTATATTGCTGTACATCAAAGTGTAGCAATTTCAAAAAAAGTCGGCGAGCCATAACATTTTTAAACTCCGTGGTAGGGGGAGGCGTGGTGGCCCAGACGGTCACGTCTCGGCTTGCTGAGTGAAAGGTCCCGGGTTCCATCCCCGACCTGGGAGCTCCACTTCTCCTATCTATTCTAAAGTCCAGATAATCTTAACGGTGATTTTTATCACATTTTGTTTATTACCCCACCACTCCATTTTTTTGGGTGGGCGAACGGCGAACTACACTGAGGATGGGCATGTAGGTGTAGCAGGCAGTCACCGAGGCGTTGGAAGTGTCGCAGGCATAAGATGTGGTATTATCATGGATTCTTCGATTACTTCCAATTTTCTTAGTAACAAGGATGAGGAGACAAAATAGCATAGACGCCATAAAGTGATCCTGTAGTGCCCATAAGTTCGCCCTGAAAGTTTGCCTATCCTGATGTAGACTCCCATGGCTACTTCACGTATAGGGGCGTCATGATTATACAATAAGAGAATCGTGTTCAATTGGGCAAACCGCAGGAAAAATTAATCAAACACCCGATATCTCACATTAAAATTAATCATTTACTGAAGATGAAGGGGTATTTATACCTAACTTGACCATGCTCGCGTATAGCCTATAGCGCAGAAAATCGTTGGCCGAAACTCTCTTTTTTGAGATATAGGCCTACACGTAGTTGTACATCATTGTCTTGTTAGTTAAAAGTCAGTGGTTTTAATTTTAATTGCCTCAGACCGTCTCAGACATAGGCCTACTGTTTAGACATGGCTTCACACCAGTGAAATTATGACATTACAGTGTACGAGCTAACAAGAATATCGACCCCGCAGTAAAGAAGCGAATCAAAAGATAGGCACGCAGTATAGACATTGCACAAACTAATTATAATATGGTTCACAGAAATCCACGACGTATGTTATTTGAGGATCTTCAGCCATATAAACAATGGCTGCCTGGCAGAAGAGCAATTTATAACTACCTTAATAATTACTATAGTCTTTGTTACTTATACAGTATAGCCTACTCGTATTTTATAGACTATCCAACTCAATCTAATGGCTCTAGATATATTATGTTTATTATAAAGAATGAACTAGGCTATATTGTCAGTTAAATTTAAACGCTCCTCAACAAGTATGGGTGGAGTTGTCTGTGTTTCATCCACCAGTGATGATTTAGAATGAGGACTCCAGTATGGGGTAACACGAGAGGGTGATGCATTTCCCAATCTCATAATGATCCGAGAGGGAGGATGAGGGAGAAGTTACGGATTGTATACCCCAACAATCGGTTTAAAGAGAAACAATAAAATAAGTGAATGTGGGCCGGATTTATGCAAAAAGTAACAATTTACAATGGTTTCTGACAGAAACCACTGTAAATTTTTCTGTTACAAAAGAAGCTACTACTTTTCACAATTCCTCCTTCCTTGGGTGGTGCACTAATAGCCTATTTAGCATCCCATATTGTATAATATAACTGATTACAATATTTCACATCGAGGCTTATAAATGTCGTGATGGTGCGCGTGATGGTACTTTGGTAAATTGCTCGTAAATTCATCAACGTTGTTAATTTTCTAACAAAATTTTAGTTACCCCGTTATGGCCCATAAATACGGACCTTTAGGGGGACCTCAACCAGCTCACAATACATATAGTAATAAGCTTCTGCATGAATTGCATATTTCATTTCTTGTAGAAAAACATCATTATTCACATAAATTCAGTACTACCCTCAATAATTCAGTAAAAAAAAAACAAGAAAAAGGCAAAGGCTCAACGTTGTAAATTGAAGAGCTGCAATATTTTAAAACATATGCCTAAATGACGTTATTAATATAATACCGGTATTACATAAGCACCTGATGTAATATTAGGCCTACATTAATAAGTCATCTAGGCTACAGTTCATAATACCACATATTTTATTGATAGAAGTCTCTCTGGATTAAACGTTACTTGCAACTGTGATTTGTCTTCGGTTATTATAAATTGCCTTATTGGTTCGTTCATTTGCCACACTGACCATTAAAAGTGTAAACTGATCAGGGCGGATCAGGGACACCCATCCTCTTTGTTGTAGCCTACAGCATTTGCCAGAAGCAAAGGACCATTCATTTTACTCATATGGTAAAATAGTACCATTTTCTCATCAATGCTAGATCTCCAATCGTTTTAGCTCCGCAAGTTCTCATTGGCAGACTTTTATTTTAACCTGCTTCTATTCGTTTAAAAAAAGAGAAGAACTGTCCTCCCCATGGTCCTACCTGCCTTCTGGATGGTTTACATATCCACCCAAGAGATGGCAGGGGCAGCAGCAGAAAGCAACCATCTTGAACAGTGACGTCAGAAAATAGGTTGGTTAAAAAGAAAAGGAGGCGTTATACGGCGCTCGGTGTATGGAAGGGCGGCAGGTGAGAGAGGGAGAGAAAGAACGATTCGGTGGCCACAAAAGGCCAACGAGAGGAAAGGGAAAGCTGGGCTGGCCCCCCTGCTGCCAGCCACAACTGAATCCTTGCTGGCTCTAGCCTACAGTACACACCAGTGTTGCTGACCAACAACAAACAACATTTGCTGTCCATATCCGGACTGTTGATGCGGTGACTGGAGCCGTGCCGTTCTGAGGACCCCTGCCCGGTGCCGACTAGAATTCAAGTGAGTTTGACCATTGTACTCTTCTTCATACTTGAGCATGCTCCACTGTACCTCCATCGATGTGTCACAGCACACTTTTCACGGTTTGGGGATTTTTTGTCGTGTAACAATAATACTTTCGGTTAGGTACGGCTGTGTCTTCGGCAGGTTTCACCGAAACTTTGTTCTAATTAGTCTAATGATAAGGTTACGGACTAGCTCAAGATGGCGCTCATTTGTTGACGCCTATACATTGGACCAATTGGACCCCACCGCTATTTTGCATAAACGCACGTCCAAACTAAGGTTTGAGGAAAACCTTCAAGCTCTTCCTATTCTGGACACACCATGTGGTCACTATAAAATGGCAATTTCATCTCATGACCATCATCTCTTTTATTACATCAGAGACATAAGAGGAAAATATTAGTCATGACATGACAAGCAGATGGGTAAATCCTTGAAGAAAACACCAACGCGCACGTACCCCACCTGTGCCTACGACCATACCTTTAGCTGCCAAAAAGAATGGAGTCGCAGCAAACAAACGGCACTCGTTGGGCTACTTCAGTGCCAAATGTATGCTTACGAAACCTTCACATATATTTTGATTCCAAAAATATGACCTGATAACTATAACAAATGTGGCAGATCAAGTCATGGATATGGTGTAGGAGTACGGAGGTGTGGGTTTGCGTGGATTTTGCGTGGTCAGCAAACACCCCGCCCTTTGCCCAAGGCCGTTGGTGTCCTCGTCCCGTTAACAGGAACCAGGGTCGGACGGGTTTTCTGACTGTGGACCGCCATATGGCGCTCTGGTTGCTCTCTACCCGCTGATATGTGTTTCGCAAAACGAGTCATCGAGATATGTCTCGGCAGAATACAGGTTTCATATCAAAGCAGGTTTTGGCAACAGGTGCTGAAGCAAGATTTCTGTCTAGAAACAATAGAGCACTATGCAGAGTGAGATAATTAACCTGGCTTGAAATCAGCTAATGGGTTTACTATAGTATGCCCGGGCTTTCTCACTGTAGACTATGCGCCTATGTGTTGAGGCAAAATAATTAGAAAGATGATTAGCAATATTTGAAAATCCCAAATGTCCAAAAGCATGTAACACCATTAGCTCTTGGTAACACTAAAAGTGCCATTTAATTGAATAATACACATGAATATATTAGTGATAAGGTGACTTTTTATCCAGATCAATGCAACTGCTCCAGTTTGAAACTATCTCTCCTTAAAGTAAGGTTTAAAAATCCTTTGGTAACGCCCAAGCATGTTGACCCCGTCTGTAGTTGGAAGGAAATTATCGGAATTTCCTCCAAACCACCTTGAAATAATCGCAATTGAAGATAATGACACCCCCTTTTTTCTGGCCTGCTGGTATAGACCACTCATTTTGAACATTTGCTACCTGCAAACTACGGTAATCGTCGCGAAAAAAAGTAGGCAAATACTGACAAGTCGGACAAACGTCGAATCCTGTACCGTTGTGGGCTGGCGGCGTCCGTTTTCCGCGAATTCGACACCGTAAGAAAAAAAATCACATGTTGAGTTTTTCGCGAGAGCAAGAGAGGAATTAACCCTCCGTGACAGCTTGAAGCATAGGAACCTGCCTCACAAGTTGATCTTACTTGCAACGGGAATTAGCCTACTATTTAACTCGATATCAATGACGGATGTTCCTCAATATGGTTGCTGTGGATGGCCGCACCTGTCGAAGAAACATCTTCGGCAAAAAAAAATGTTGTGTTGTCTTAACTGCGCGGGCGATTTCAAGGGCGCATAGAAGAGGAAATGTGGAGACTTCGATGCTCGGGTGGAGCACGATCTCTTACACAACATCAGCAACACTACACAGTGAGACGTAACTCAGGTCCTTGACGTACCGGCAGTTTTTTTCTCTCTCTCGGCGTACATTGAGTTGATATGGTCTGAAAAGAAAAAAGCCAGTTGTAAAGGAAATAAGCTTGCATTCGACCAATTTCCCATGCCAAATCGTGTATAGGAAGGCACTCCTCTAATTTGCCTGCCTGTACGTCACGCCATGCTGGCAACCTTGCCGTCAGCGGAAGTTTGAGAGCTGAGAACCTCCTTGAGATTCAGAAAAATGTGGAGTGCTCTCTGAATGACGTGAACTCGTGTTATGCCATCTGAATAAGTAAATGCAGGAATTATTCACCAACACTTGCATTATATGTTAGGTGCAACAACAACTATCAGTTCAAGAGAACCACCTGCAGAAAGGGAAAAAACTGGTGGTCAACGACCTCCGTGAGCTTCCTCTAAATTCCTTTACATTTTCGTTTCTCACTGAATGTTCATTACGGTATGGGATGCGATCAATGTTGTTCCATATTAGTTATCACTCATTTAACAGTGACCTGTCAGTAGTTCACTGAAAGTTAAATATTTTGTATCTCCAAATATAATTATTATGAGTAAACATTTTAAAAACTTGTTTATATGGACGTACAATACAAAGATGTCTTATCAAGCAAGAAAAACTGCTATTATAAAGGCTTCGTCAAATGTCGCATTTCTTAAAAGCCCCCACATTTAACACGACACTTTTTAAAGCCCTACTCTCCCAGATGATGGATCATCAAAAAATTTATTTTAACAATCTCTTTGTGTAAATACGTACTAGGCATTGGAATGGGCTGGACCGGGCTGGACGTAGTCGATATTATTACAGGTGGGCGACCGCTGACGTGATTCAGCCTTGCCCAACAAGGCAACTCAAGGTCGGACACTCTGAAACCTGTTCTTGGTATAGGTGTAACGACAGCTGTACTATAGAGGGCACATTTCTTAGGAGGACGGGTTTTTTTTTATTGTTAAGTCGCGGATCAGAACGTGGCCCGCCACTAATTGGGGACTTGCTAATTGACGCGCCATTTATCCCCGAATTCAGCCTGGCATTTCACTCCAGGCAATAGAAACTATTACGTGCCTAGGTTTTGCGGAATTCTGACCAAACCGTTTTTGCCACGAAGGAGCCAGAGTGCGTTGGTTGGTGCTCGTCATCCATTGTTGGCAGAATAGTGCACATTCGGAATGCGCGTTAAGGCACGTGAAGCAAAGAGCAAGAGTTACTAGTGCTGCTTTTGAAACCTGGTTTAGTGAAGAAATAGGCAACTTTTACAGGAGAGAGTTGATACCGATTGGTATCTGTACAAGTGAGCTCATTTTTCAACTACTTTTAGATCATGTTGGCAGAAAACATAATGTCTTGTTACGGTTACTGACATGATTGGGAGGATTTGCGAAATGAACTTGAAGGGTTTGAATGAGATGTACTCTGTGGTACCTAAATTTTGGTAATACTTTAGGATCTTGAAATCTAGGAATCTCTTTTGGAATGAGGAAATGTGAGGGTGAATGATCGCAGAATCACGGAATCTTAGAATGTAGATTACATCAAGTAGTGAATTTCCATTAGTTATTCAGGTTCTCGTGAAAATGAGGCATAATTATGAAAGGTTTGAGACACTATAGTATAGTACAAGTACTTCAATTTAAAAGTTGGGGGTGAAGGTATGCACAGTTGGATCAAATATTCCTCAATCCGTTGATCCCGACTTCTTGTCTCAAACCCTCTTAATAATGCACGGGCATTACAGCACTACTGAATGACAATATCGTGGAGCCATGTCTGTGCCTATCCTTTATTTATAAGCCACTCGCCGGCGTACCGTAACTGAAAAAGGCCCCGTAAACTCCCCCTTTACGTCAGCTTTGTTACCATACAGGTACAGTTAGGTAAATTCTATTATTTTGTGTTTTCTCCTGGTCGAGACGTTGCGTGCTTCAGCCTAAGGCCTTGTTAAGTGCTTTTATGCCATCCATAAGGAACCGTTAGTGAGGACGTGTCCTCAGGCGCCATAATTTTTTTGTGTTCTAACGAAAACAAAATGACGCGTAATGTGGTAGTACAATCATGTTGGGATGTGATTATTACCTGGCAAGTAGACTACTGTACTGCAAGATACAATGAAACCTGTGAAGTTGGACATCTTGGACACCTCACTATGTTGGACATTTTGGAATGGTCAATGTCCAACATAGTGGTTTCACTGTATATGTGTAACATTTGGCACCTATCATTTCTATTTAACTAGGCCTATTTATCATTTTAAATCAAAGAGTCTCAAACTTATAAGTTTTATTGTTAAATAAAACACGATAGTTTTTGGTCTGCCTTTCGAGTGATGCAGGACGTGTTCGTAGTTGGAGAAATACGTGCATACTGTATAAAGTACCCCTACAAGGCAAGCAAGTATGAAAATAGGATCTACTTTATAGCCCTAGGAAAAAAAAAATCTCGCACTTTATTACCCACTTTCGAAAGAAATATGCAGCCTCATGTACAACATGCGGTGATGCAATTTGCTGTATCAGCACAGAGTGTTAAGCAGTGTTGTTTAAAAATAGACTTACAGCAGGCCGCGGTAAACACACTACCGTAATCAACCCAGCATGTAGTACAGTTGTGGGTCACAATCAACATCATGCAGGGCGCAACTAACAGAATAATTTTAGAAGTTCAGCATGCAGTATTTGTTACGCTGAACCGCAATGTATTTCCTGAGAAGGTATAGGCTAATTCTAAAAGCTCGCAAATGATCTATATTTATCATTTCATGTCCAGGAAAATATAACGCTTGGACCACCCACAGTGGTATGTTGTATTCTATATCTGTAAAAAAAAAATTAGCCACATTGCTTTGTACAGTTTTTTACACCAGTGTGTTTCCGCTGAATGTACTGTACAATGAGGAACGTCCATTTAGCGTAAAATTGAGAATTTGACAAATTCGCCAAGGAAGCCCGTTATCACGTCAAAGACGCTTTTTCTCTGAATTCTTTTTTGTTTGTCGCGTGCTGTGAAGAAACAACGCAATACAAGAGGGGAAGAGCAGTGTGACCGCAGTCAGGGTCCTTTTGCCTCCCTCAGGGTCACATATGAGTGCGATGACCCTGTGTTGAGAGCCATTCCAGGTCTAAACCGGATTTAAAGCTGACCCTGCTTATAAGTATCCTACGAAAAGCTCAATTTTATCTCGCTACATTTGAATAGTTCCAGTTTGCCTGGTGTTCTCACATACTTTCTCGCAAAGCTAGCTTTTTCCCGAGCCTGAAAAAAAGGGATGGGTCGCTTGTGTTCGTATATTTAAAAGACGGTCAAGGCTACGTGGCTTGGCCTTCGGCTTTCTATCATACGATATCGTTATTTTTATTCGTGGCTAGTGGGCGAGGAATCCCGAAGAGAAAGTCGTGAATAATGCAAAATGATCGGTAGAGTTTATTCTTCTTATTGCAACATAAACAGTGGGTCGAACTAGTAGGAGGCGGTGAGAAGGCGCTCACTTATGTCATTCACGTGCCTTAATGACGATATGATTACCGTACATGAAAGTTTCAACATACATGCTGATTTTTTTTGACTGCTCTTTAGGCTCGTTTGATCTTCAATAGTGCGATAGATGGCATGGTGATGGCATGGTGAAGAGCACAGGTGCAGCGTTGTTATTGCGAATTATTTTGTGAAAACAACATGTATTGTGGAGTCAGTTTCTAGTATGGCGATGCTGATATTCTTTTGTGGAATTGTTGTCAGTTGGGTGTTGCTGACTTATTTGTGGAAGAAATATATTAGTCCTGCGGAAGTATGATATTCGATGTCAAGGTATGAGGCTCTCACAGTGTGAAAAATTCTACACGCTGCCTATCAAACCATATACCAGAAAGTGTGTGGGAATTCCAGAACGGCAAGTAGTGTTACACTATACCTCAAAGTATAACCTACCTGTTAGATGATGTTGCAGCACTGTTGAGTGACTAGGTGAAATCCGCTAAGGAATCCACTCTATACTTGTAACAAAGTGTTACGCAGTATTTTTTCCATATTATTTTACAAAATCTACAAATCCTACAGGAATTCCGATACAATACATTAAAAATTCAGATATATTTAATGTTTTTGATATTAGTAAGATCACCCAGGCGTGGAAACAATAATATACTTGTAATATGCATCAGTGCACGTACTACGCTGGGTTTTCAAAGGATGTTCTGTGTCCTGATTTCTAAAGTATGCATGTAAGCTGAGACTTCCCTTCTTTTGATGTCGCATCGTATACAGAGGTCGTTAGAAATAGTCCTGAATATTGCTGCACAGGTGAGAAGGTTGGCGCCGTTGACCCCTCCCTGGCAATGAGGGTGAAGGTTAGCAATGCGGGGTCAGGTTGCAAGCGTGGAAGGCGAGAACCAGAGGAGAGAAAGATGAAGAAGCTTGAAGGGAAAGTCTGGGAGAAAGTTGGGCAAATTCTCTGGCCTCGATAGCTCAAGTGGTAAGAGCAGACCCATTCAATGTGGGGAAGGTCCCGGGTTCGAATCCTGGTCGAGGCTTAAATCCCTCTTCTGCCTCCCAATATATATTTCCAATCTATTGCTATATTCATGGCCTTGGTTCCACAATATTTGACTGGTTCACGCCTTCCTGTCGTCGTACCTGTCAAACCTAAGCATGCGATTGATCAGTATAGTTACATAACCTGCTAATAAAGGAAGGAAGTCACTTTGGGGATGAGTACTCCCGGGCTATGGAGGAGGGAGCCAACTTCGTTAAAAAGTGAAATAAAAAAATGGACGGTGCACCATCTAATTGAAGTCATCAGAGCAAGCAGCCTTCTGTGACGCTGTTGCAGATCGAGATGGGTAGTAACTTGAGCTGGTAATGAGCAACAGGTGGAACTAATTGCTCCTTCTTCCGACGTTCAACCGAAACTTTGACCTTCGATATTTCAAGAGCGTCAGTTATCTGTGACATAACGCGGGATTTTCTAAACCTTGCCATCACCATTTATGACTTAACTCTAAGTATTGTGGGTACACTTCTGCCAAGTGTAACGTGTACCTGTGGTTATAATGAAGTTTGATTACCGTGCACGACTAATGCACAGTACATGAACTCTCACTCTAACCCCATCCGCGTTGTAATGCAACGAGTGAAATTTTCTCATGAACTTCCATGTCAAGTATGTGTAGCCTTTACAATATTGGGGGCGTGTAGGCTTCGCCTCCCAGAGTGCAGAACTTGGTTGAAATCACGGAACCGGTGCGGTTTTAGTTTCTCTGTGCAGCATGTTGGGTGGAGATTAATCTACGCTACCCTAGGGCAGAAAAAAGGCCATAATCTATCCGTTCATATAGATCTTAATAGCCAAGTTCTCCACTTCAGCAAGCAAACTGGACCTTGTGTCACGGCGTTGCAATTTATACCACTTATCCTTGAAAAAGAAGTTGCCCCACCGTCTAAAAAACCGCGTTTCAAGGAGCTGTGTTGCAGGAATGCAACGCCTGCAGAGTAGACCTTACTGCAAAACAATAGAGGCTCGTTGTTTATCTAATTCACGTGATGTGATCACATTATGCATTCTTATCCGTACTTCTTAAGGACAGCTTGTACGGATGCCCCCTAGGTTGTTATGCAGGCACCTTATAAAAACAAGTTGTATAGTCCAGTTTTTATCATTACAGCGTCAAAGTGCTTGCTCCTTTGCTATATGTGGTGTACTGTAGATTCTTCACAAATAGCAGGCGGTGTTTACGTTGCTTGAATTCGCTCTATTTAGAACGTTTTTCTCGAGATTATGCAGTTGAAAGCTCTTTTTATACTACCGACAAGAAACTAACTTGATAATGGGCGGTTTAGGCAACGGAGCGGCTCGGTGTTGGATTTTTCTTTGCTGCCGAGGATAGTGAAAATATATAACTAACAAAATGTTGAGTACTTGTAGCTTTTGTAGCTGTTGTTACGTCATAAATGTTTCAGCATACGATAATATATAACAATTGACACATTAAAATACTCGATAACACGAATGGATGACTTTAAATAATGAAAGAGGCTTGTTGACCTTACATTCAACTGCTAGTATAAATCACAACTACACTGGCAAATGTCACACTCTTACTTTACATTTAGCAGTCACAGCTTTGTTGCTTCTATAGATCCAGATCTGCACTTGGCAAATATGCCTATACGGAGTGTTTCTTACTATTTGATGATCCCATCGCCACCACAATCGTTGGCCCAATATACAAGTCTAAAATGTATGGGTGAGAATTGTCAAGGGACCAACCTAGACCACCAGACACATTTGTCTTCCCCTTAGACGCAGGTGACAACCAACATTGTGGCCAAAAGTACCAATTAAAAAAGCCCGTTGCAGTGTTTGCATTGGGAGCAGGATATGAATGTGATAATGGTTATTGTGGAAAAATCTTCATATAGTCACTAGTAAGAAACTATCTGTATTCACCGTTCACCGGTCAGAGATTTTAAAATGTTTACATTTGGCAGAAAGTAACTAGCCAGCCGCAATAACGGTACTTTCGCTAAACCGCATGACATGACTTGCTGACAAAATTTTATTTATGACAACAACGCCACACTTCAACCTCTCTATATTTCTATGAGTAGACTACAGTACACACTAAATGAAACCCCCACCGCAGCTGGCCAGGACATAAGGTTAAAGCCCTCTAAGAATGGGTACTATATAATTGCTACTTTTATATTTAAAATTCCAATCCTCCGAAAATGGGCTGGAACACGACAGCAATTCTTTTGAAAAAAGCAGTACCGCCCTTTTGTTAATGAGTATTAGTGTAAGAAGACCCCCCGTCATATTCACAGGCGAGCACTTTAGTGCAATTAGAGCCCATTGATCATCATTATTAGGCGTGGGCTGGCCGCCTCGTTCATGACGATGGGAATAAATTCCATCCTGCAAGCAGCATGGTTGGTTGTCAAGTGGTGTGTGTACCAGCAGTACAGTACATTATGGAGAGAGAGCGAGAGTAGTGGAACAAGTGGAGCAAGAGTGCAAGACAGTCGATGTATTTGTATCTGTAGTAATAACCTTGTCGAAGACATACTGTACTACTACTCCTCCCAAAGCGAGAACTCTCGATTTCTTTCTCTAGAGTTTGGCCACCCGGAAGACAGCATCCATGCCTTGTTTCCTGCTTGCCGTTAGTGTCCAGACAGGTTTCATGCTCAGTAAAAAAAGAAAGAGAAACAAAACACATCCCATGTATGGTTACGTACCGCTCGTCATTTCGTATGGACAAGTGTGCTACTTTTGCAACATCTGCCAACATGTGCACTTGCACGCTTCGTCACTGACTAACTACAGGATTTTCTATGGTCCTATAGGTTTCATCATTGTTGTTCATAACCAGCGGTAGGGCTTATTATATTGGCTCAGGCTATAAAGCGAGCCTTCATTGAAGTGGAACAAGTATGCCGTGCGGAAGAGCCGTAATAATATTTAAATAAACTTCGTTCCGCTTTCAATATTACTGAGCTGTTTTGGTGCGGATAACTACACGAACTTCTGCATAACCTCAAACCATTATCAGTCAAATCATCGGTATTGAAGTACTGTATAATGAAAATCACAACAACCAGCATGAATTTACACCAGTCAGTATATGTCAGTGGTTTCCAACCGGGAGGTCGCGAGCCTTGGTTTAACTTTTTTTGTGCAATTTCTGTGTCAATTGAACCATTTTTGCAGCCGTACAGAGTGTATGTTTTCTGGAAAGGTGACAGTTGTAGGAGGGACCGGGGGAGGGGAGGAAGGGGGGGGGGTCGCACATTTATGGAAACATGTTTAGGGGGTTGCAGTTGGTAAAAGGTTGGAAACCACTGGTATATGTGATATCCCAAGTATCCGAAATACATTATTGACCAGTGAACAAAGAAAAACGATGCTAATGATGAACCCTGTTTAATTTCGTAAGTGCTGATTTAGATATGATCTTGTGGGTGTCCATACTGTCCTCTCATTCACAATAGCAGGATAAAGTGGCATGCAAATGACCTACATTGAAAGTAAACCCTGTCATTACATTATGAATATGACTGTTGCCTAGCCCTTTCCTGTATAGTACTCGGATATTGGTAGGGATCGTCATTGTGTTGCATCCATTCACTCATTCACACCATATTATTTCCACTCGTATAATCAGATTTAACAGTGCATATAATTTATGGCTTCAACCACGACGTTGGTCATGTCGCATGCTAGTTATATCACCACAAATGGGCATTTTAACACTTTTATAGTGGCATAGCTTTGCAAACCGATCTAATTCTATACTTCCCCCGTACTTACCTTTTTCCACTCTCTGATCCTGCACCCTGTATTTGGAGAATACAAATTCGTTGTATGCAAGAGTTGCGACAAAACAAACCCTTCAATTCATAACAGTCACAATTTCATCATTGTTTGCTTATTAATTACCGGAACTGACATAGCGTACTCTTCATAAATCTCGCACAATAAATCAGAAACGATTTTGCAACTTTCGCAACGCCCAACTACCCATACTCGCTGTGTCAATTATATATAAAAAAAGAAGCAAGAAAACCCCCCGCTCGCGAGATGACCCTTGATACCGGGTCGACCTTCGAAGGGATACTTGGCGATCCACACATTCAGGTCACCGAACACCGCTTCGTACGTTCAAATCACCACACCCAAACGCCCTGGTCTTTTTCATGCAGTTGGGCGGAGTCGGAAAGAAACGCTTTATTTTATTCTTTTTCCGATACAGTATCAGTCACCTCCATGTCTCATAGGACCTAATAAGTAGCCCAAGACGTATAACGAATATTGTTGAGATGACGTATGGCCGCACCTACGTCGATACTTGATTCCTACTGGGGAGTGCCCTTCCGGTGAGTGCCAAAATGGCAGACATTGCGGGCCTTGATCTTCCTGGGCCAAGCCTTCATATCCGTTTCTAACGTAACAAAAAAGCGTGTCATACTTGTATGTTAGATAACCAAAACTCATACACTCATTTTCTGAGAGATTGTTGTACTTTTTTCAGTTTGAACTTGCGGGTATTTGTCCAATTATTTTTCTGTTATACGGAACATACATGCGAACTCCGTTTTAAACCGGATTAGCTAGAAGGTATGATTGGGGAATAGACATGAACATATAGTGCATAGTATATTGTTCATGTGTTGCACAACGGTTACAAAACGCACATTCTATAAGTTATTTGATAATTACATGAATATGGTACCGTCGATACTGGATTACCTTGAATATTGCTGGAGGCCCCCCATCATTTAATACGGGCATTTCGTGCAGACAAAAATTTTGCCCGTCAGTCATAGCAGAAAGGCATCAATCTGGCATGCTATCGGAGTGCTTTCATCCTTTCCCTTAGGCATCTCCCTCCCAATCATTTCTTTTCCTCCCGCTAAAAGCAAAAGTAAGTCCTCCGAAACAGGGGAAGGTACTCGATCACAATTTTCAGATTGTGTAAGGCAACTGGGGCGCCTGTAGTGTACTGTGGAAATCAGAACGATGTGACGCGCGTCCTACTTACACTTCTCTTCGGTTAGTTCACCTCCCCCTGAAGGAAGCCTCGCAACCTGAGTTGAGTAAAAATTTCACGTTTGCCAACTACTAGACCTGAAGAAGCAGATACGTCACTCTTCTTACAGCCACCCTTTTGGGTGTTGACGCATCCATGACCTTCGCTTATGTAACGATGCGATGCGACAATATGGTGTATATTAGCAGGATGGTGTCATGCTTTTATATGGACCGGATTTTTTTTCCTGCGTGCGTCTTTAAGTTTGTTGATGTTAGAAGTAGAAGGAAAAAAAAGTTTTATAGGAGTAATCCGCTGCTTTTACTTTCTTCAGTGAAGAATGCTACGAGCAGGTCCTCCTGCCCTTTCCTAGCCAGACAAACAAGTTTTGGTCCCCACCACCGCCCTCACCTCCAACCTCTTATCCGGTCCCTATAAACTAGCGGACACCAGAATACCTGTGGCCATTCAAAAGTGGTATGCCCGCTATTGTTAGAGGAAATCATGTGACCAGAGAAATCAACAATAGCGTGAAATCAATTGCGAAGGGAAAAAAAGATGCCACTTATAATGTGCAAGAGATGTGGCCACGTTTCTATTCACTACTCTTTACCAGAGTGGAAAGACATATATGCATGTCAGGAGAGGCGAAGGCAACATGGACTTTAAAGGTCGACGGATTACAGTTGTACCTGGAAAAAAGATCGAAGGAAAAATGATATAAATTACCTCGTGGCATGAAATGAAAGTGGTGGACCTTGTTTTAAAAAAAATAAGTGGGTACAAAAAGGACTTATAAAAAGGGAATCTCCTTTTTGCAGAGTTTGTTAAACGAGTAAGGACATGCCTGACAGAAGACCGCAAGAATATTACGAGTTGTAAATGTCCCGTTAGCCTTAAATGTCTGTGGAGCTCGCAAAACCGTTATGGATAAATTGGCCCGTTTCATTATTTAATGCAATAATGTGCGTAGCTTATAAAATTTACATTTGGTGCTATTATTCCAGCTATAAATAGCTTACCACAAAATAGTGCCGAACCTTCATTTCATTTCTGGAGAATATCGACAACGATTCTACCCTAACTTCAAATAGACCTTTGTATCATTCATTATTTTGCATCATAGTGCAATACAAAAGAAGGCAATAAGTACAACAGGCGGAATAACTGACTGCATCAATAATATAACATGAATTTAGATTCACAATCTGACTGTAAATAATTATTGTTGTTCTATAAAGTGTAATTGCAGTTCTGAAAATGTACTTTTGAAATTGGCCTGAATTCTACATGACTTACATAAGGGAGGGCAGCAAGAATATTGCAATATTTCCACTGTCAGAACTAATCTTTGATGGATGTGCTGCTCCGAGACCTTGCACTGATTGGCTACGTATTCTTATAGCCCCACACTCGAGCAGAAAAAGGGACAACACAAGTGTCCGACTTTCCCAGCATTTCCCGCCCACATACGTTCTGGAACAACGACAAAAAAAAGCACACAACAACTTCTACATGTCACCTTTATCTTTCTCCGAAAACCCATTTGACTATTGGGCAAGTGTTGCTTACCTCACCTCTGCATCACTTTCCCCTCTTTGTGGCCAATTAGCAAGTGTCCATCATCGTTACACCCCCAACTTATTTGAATATTCAAAGTCATATTTTGGTCTGCACGAGTGCTTTCATATTAGCGCAGTCTTTTATTCTGGAGCAAACTAATATAGAACATACTGACCTTAGAAGAAACGGTTACATCATGATGTTGCTTTTTTTTGCCTGGCCAACTAACAATAATTGTCTTTTCTGCAACGCGTGGGAGTGACGTGACGGCCTTGATGCACATTCTCAACTCGTCCTTTGCACATATACGTCACTTGAAATGCACAATCCAATGAGGAGAAACGCTCAGTTCAGGTTGCACAATTGAATAATTTATTTGCATCATTGCAAAAGAGGCCATTTTCCCTCATTTTTGGCTGGAATTGTCAGGAAAGTTGGGCAGACAAACGTGTTGGTCACGGATCTTGAGGAGTAGAACAAAAAGTGTTCTCCCATTTTCCTTGCATTTCAGTGCTGGATCGTAACCTTCGTTGCACTTTCCCACTACATGCAAGGTCGGATTTTTAAAAATGCAACTGTCTGAAAGTGCAACCCATGGTGCAAGCGCAGATATATGGGGAGTCATTCTGACTAATAGAGCATGAGTGACAGGATTGTCACGAGAGGAATTAGGAAAACTATTCCTTACCAGGTCATATTTGAGGCCGATTAATTCAAGCGACAAATCGTGTAAATTAAAATAATTTATGTATTCGATGTAATTAATACAAATAATTTGCATAATAGGCAGGTGCAAGACAATAATATACAATGCAGTACGAGCATAGCGTTGGTAGCATATTAGGGGTATAATTCGTAATTTATTCGCCTTGATAGCTGCTGTACAGTGCTATTCGAGAGTGGACCAATTGGCTCATATACGCAGCGGTATTTTGTGACTTAATAAGGTAAATAGTGCCCCAGTTGGCCTCATGACTGCACCCGTTTGAATGTTTGCCATGGTGCCGGCAGCTAATCTAAATTATATGATATTGGCACACCAATGTGCAATTAGCAGCAAATCTAGGAAGGGAAATATTCTGCAATAATTCTGCAAGAACATTTTGTGCTCGTATTTCGTCCAACTTGCAAACAGTCAAGTATTTGTTTCCAATCTGCCCACAATAAAACGATTTTGTAAACGGAACTTTCTCCGTTGTAAAGTGCTCTACATTTTTGCGACGATCAAGGATTTCCTTTCCTCTTCGACACCTCAATAAAATGTACCACAGGTGCGATATACCGGTATCATGAGCGAATTGGACGAAAACCTGGAACTGTTATGCAACTGATGAACCTATTCTTTTGGCTCTTTGAATGGGCCGGGCGTCCTGATAAAAATCCATTAGAAGGACAATATGTAGGACAGCGGGAGAAAAGAACATTAACGTAGCCATTAATGGAGCGGAGTATAGAATCAGCCTCCTGCAAGTTTCCATAGAGCTTTCTACCTCGTCGTCTGATCCCGGACGCAGTCAAGGACGGGTTGACCAATTCACATTATCACCAAGCTAGTAAGGCTTTATCTGGATTACTCACTTATTGCCAGGTCCTACAATTCAACCAAGTTAATCAGACTGTGATGATCGCTCATTCACAATTTCACAAGCGTATGCAACAAATTCTAGTGGATTTTATAATGAACTCTACAAGCTATACCACTGAAAGAGGCCTCAAAATCACAATAATTGTACAGTGCTGGACATATAATTTAATATATATTTTTCTATAAAGCGTACAGTATATACATAGGTCAACAAAAATGTTTCGGACAGAAAATTCTGCATAAAACGTAACCGAAATTTACACCAAAATGATGTACCGCATTGTGAGATTTCCAAGGTTTCTAAAAAGATGTGGTACAAAATGTGCTTTCACAGTGGCACTTGCAAATTCTTACCGATTGAAAATGCTGTCGATATATCCTGAAGGAAGTGAAGGGGCTGAAAACGAAAGGGTCCATTCACAATGTGCGACTACAAGGGGGAAGTGGAGTAACAGAATGCATGGCTGCACTTAATGGTTGGAGGGAGGGATGTAGCCATCGCGGAAATGTGATACATTTTATAAATCTTGTGTTTGGGATATACGCACTCTGAAAATGCGAGTAAATCTTCAGTTTACAGCATCTCACCTTCACATTTGGCCTGCGGAAGTACGATGAAAGGGCATTAAAAAGGTGTCTGAGGAGGGAGGTGTCTCTTTTTCTTTTAGGCCTGTAGTAAAGAGAGGGCGTGAGCCACAATGTAAATTTAGTGGCTATTAGGAATAACTAATTTATTTTTCACCTTATTTGGATACATATTTTTATTAACTTGAGAGAGGCCATCACGAAACACCGTAGCAACGTTACACAAATGGACCATGAATTTGGGCCCTCCGCTACAACATCTTCATTTGACCGTTCCAGAAGCTGCAGATTGGGCACGTATTGGCAAAATTCTCTAGCAAGAAAGGACTCCACGTGATCACCCTATCTGCCCTTCTTAGATTGCTGATGCTGTGGTGCACAACACCATCAGCCGCATTCCACGATGGAATGACACCGTGTCGAATGGCAGTATGCGAATCCACATAATTATATCCGTTCGACCCTCCCTTCATCCAATTGCTTACGTAAAAGTTGAGTATAGTTACGGGTGCACGGTCAACTCCTCCTCCCGTGGCCATGATGGTTCCACTGGCATCCCAAACCGGTCTTTCCACCTGAGGCCTAGCTAACCACCCCCTCCTTCTCTACCTCCACGCCATCTTGGCCGATCCGTTGCAGTTTCAAAATGGCGCCAAGAGAGAGGAGTCCTCCAAGCCGCGCTCCTCACTTATAGACAAATCAGTCAACGATCATTACTTCGTTTCTTCCTTTACCTTCAAGTGAGTAATATCATTGCAGTTCAATGAAGTTTACTTAGGAAATTTTTTTCTGCCTTCATTCTTTCCTGTGGTGATGGTGAGAGGTAGAGTAGCAGCTGTTGTCAAGGTTGAGCCGAC
The DNA here is from genome assembly GCA_000934665.2 of Catajapyx aquilonaris. NCBI lineage: Eukaryota > Metazoa > Arthropoda > Diplura > Dicellurata > Japygidae > Catajapyx > Catajapyx aquilonaris. The sequence goes on from JYFJ02000549.1 coordinate 105,387, forward strand.
AGTCTTTTTTATTTTACGCTCGGATCGTTTACTGTTTACACTTCTTTTGACCCAAATTTCCCTTTCCTTTTGCAGATATGGCCCCCTTGCAGCGGCTCTTCCTTTGGGTAAGTGTCTTTTTATATATTTGTTGTTGATACACTTCCATTCCGAGATGTATATTCGTGTGGGTAAACTGAGTGACGTCACACTTGTTTCCTTTTCTGGAATGAAGGCGGAGATTCTGAACGCCACCCACCAGGCTGGTCATATGAGGAGATGTGGGCATATATTCGTTAGGTGTGGTTTTAGGTGTGTGAAAAAGTCAAAGCCGCGTGTTACAAACATTGACTCATTGTTGGATTATCCTTGCCTTAGCAGGGAGTATTATTTTTACATTACATGGTCATGTCAAGGTCCTGTCAGCAAGGACTCTTAACTAACAATAGGATTGATTTGCGGCGATGTAATTGCAAATTAGCAGGAGGTCTCTCATATGCGCGAAGCAAGACAGCAGTTGCTCGTCTTATTTTTTGCATGCGTAAAAATACCCCGTCCGTTATTCGGCATCCAGGGAATTCACAGCTTAAATTGCCCTTCACACCATATTTTCTCGACTCATGACCTCGGAGCACGGATACTACGAAACAATTGAGAGGTCACTCACTTCGTGCTCATCAACTGTACTGACAGACTTGCAAGGCTTGCAACAACGAGTGAATGACGTGATTTTCATCTTAGGCTGGTTAACGCTATACAAGCATATATACTCTAAGAAAGGGAATAGAGTGGCCTGCTATGAGCCTATTGACCTATCTGTGTGTCAGGCGTGGCAAAGAATTTCCTTGCGGACATTAATTGGGAGGGCAGCTGCTGAAACACACGACAGGGACTGAAAGGAAAGCCACACCCTTCTCAATATTACCTAAAGAAAGTGTTGCTGTAATTTGAGGCTATTTACACTTTGACTTGATAATGAGCCATTCACCTATTGTTTGCGTCCTGCGTAATTAAACGATAAAACTCTTCAGTTAGTTAAATGGTGCATAAATAATCAATTGATGTGCAATGTGTACGGTGTTTAACCAGGGCCATCTAAGTTTGATGAGCTGTCAGGAAAATAAGGAAGAAAAGTAAAGTTCTTTTTAGCTTTAAAAGTTTTTGCATAGGTGAAAGCATCTATTTTGATTATAATTCTAAATTTTTCGTCGATTATTTACGCACGTTTTGAGTTAGGACCTTGCTTGGTCACGTTCTGTAAAGAATAAAAATAGCACTTGAGGGCAATGTCAGAAAACCTGATTGAAAGATCAATATATTACTCATGTGATTGCATATGTCAATGACAAATGATAATTGAATTTATTGAGTCGCGCAAGACTTTCTCAGCCAAAAAAATGGGAAGGAGAAAGCGAGTTGAAGTGGAACTGGTGAATGAAAGTCTATTACGACCAGCGATTCGATTGCTGCAAGGAAATTCCGCTGCCATATAAAACTTGCAAGAAAAGTGCAAATGTCGTATAAGACGGTAGCAAGACATAAGCCTATGCATGTTTAGATATTTTCAATTTGATTGGCTCGCAAAGAGAATGGGCTAGTAAAATCTGCACCACTTCCATGGTGCCAACCAAAGAAACACACATGGAAACCACAAAATGCACAATATTCTGAGAAAAAAAAAAGTAGAGCAACCATTTATCAAAAATGGCGAGAGAAAGGGAAAACTATGGACCCCAGCTTCGTGACGGAGCATATGACGCATTAATGTAACATGTCTGAAGGATCCGAGTGTACGTATAAAGTTCCGTTCTCGTGCGTGACATAACATGAAGGCCAATCTATACCTCCCCGCGAGAAACCTCACCTGATGAAAATACCTTGCAACACATTATCCCTCCTCTCATGGACGCACTTCCATGCTTATACAGTTATATTTGAGAAGGACTATCACGGTTTTGGTACCGTATATGTATGCAAACGGTACCTGTTGGTTACCCAATCTCAGAGTCTGATTGAAAAAGAAAAAGAACGTCTGAGAAATGTCGCCGTTGGTTCTGCCCGGTCACATTGTTTGCATAGAATGTGACCACCATGAAAGAAAGAAGAAAAAAAAGTCTGTAGCATCAACGTCCTTCCCTAGAAGCTCCAAGGGTACGGATAAAATCCAATGTAAGTAGGACGTGTACGGTCCGGAGGAAAAGTCTTTCACGCCTGGCAAACCACTGCGAAAGTCATGGGTATACAAGTAAAAAGTGTGAGCAGATGAGGCAGATAAAAGGATTATCCTCCACGTTACATGCGACGTTGGCCGTGGCCGTGTTTCTTGCCAAAAATGTCGCCTTCGATTGCATATTAATTCACAGGAAATGAATCATGCAATCACTCATTTGACATTGTCTTCTCTGTTAGTATACGTATATGTGTGGGAAGGAACATGGTGATGAGTTGATGACTCAATCTTGGAAAAAATTACAGTAAAGTTGCCGGATATAATCCATTGGTGGATAGGTATATGTTTACATAATTACGTATACATATCATTTATTCTAGGCCGGAATAAATATCCTAAAGCATATTCAGGTAATGCGATGCTTGCTCCATGACGTGCATCACGCAATGTATTCAGGACAAAAACCGATTTCTTACTGTTATTGAAACAAACACAATGAAGCTCCTGAATCCTATATGTTATACAGTACAATAGTACATCCAATCATTGGAAGTTCATTTTGGATTGATATTACGTGTGTATAAGTATCACTTTACTGCTCATTGAATAATTAAATTCCTTTTCGTACAATCATACATTTGATTATTTTCATACTTCCGTAATTAGCAGTTAAACATCGGACTCGTCCCCAATATGCGGAAAGTGTTCGCAAAAAATTAACAATTCCAAATTTATATTTAATGAGATCTATTATTGCTCTTCTTTTGTTGTATTTTAGTGAATTGGTCCTCTTACAGACCAATCCTAATTCTCAACTGTTTCTCTTCAAGAACGTTCCACTTCGGAACCTCAGAAATTCAAACCGAAGATAAATCTTAATTTTTCGGGTTAAAACTAACGGTCGCGTATAAATGTGCGGTAATATTAGATGCAATACTTCCTTTCGATCGGATTTACTACAAGTGTATGATGTATGACTTACGAGAAGACACTATACCATCTGGATGGCACATTTATGCATTGAATGCGCTAGGGTCTGATATACGACATTGCATGACTCGCTTGTTATATGATCGTATATCATTGACCACAATGAAGTAAGAGAATCTTTTTTTGGGCAATGGCGAGGCATAATGCGTAGGACAACCAGGAAGATTCACGGACACAGTAGGATCCTGTACGCCATCCCTAGCTACGACTTCTTTTATAGCCCCCCCGTAGGAGTTTTCGAAAGTGTTTCGACGTGGGGAGGATGCTAATTGGCCTCGGGAAGAGTTGAATCGGGAAGGTCATCTTCCCATCCTCTTCGTTGCTAACAAAACCAACAGTGACAAAAAAAATTACAAGACGCTGTATGTGTGCAGGCTACGGAACCTTAGCAAGATTCGTGATTATGTGGCCATCTGGAATTTTTCCCTGTTGACTAAGCTGCAGATAAGAAGTATGATGCTTCATTTTTTGTGGAGGCAAAAATACTATCAAGGTCTTCGGCTCAAAACTATTGCATAGTCGTAGTGACGCAACCTGTTTTGAAATCATACGCCTATACAGTCGCCCACGGTCAGCGGGATGGATTCACCCAACCCGAGTAGGAAAGGTGTGGGACCGAATATATTAGCATCCTCAGGGAAAATTGGCAATTTGCACATTTATATGGCAATGCCAGAATGTGCTACTGTATAGTATTTTCATGTCACTTGCACTGTAGTGGGATGTCATAATAAATATAGGGCCCTATAGTGAAATATTGAATTAGTCGGTAATATTTTCAATGAAAGGTACGGTATCTAAAACCATGTATACACAGACAAGCTTCTTCTACTGTATGCCCACTGTGTAGTTCAACTGGAAGGTTTGCGCAACATTAGGCTACTTCGGACCCATTTGTTTACCCCTGTATGGGAGGTAGGCAAGTGAGGACCATCCCACGACCATCCCCACCAAGACCGATTTGACACTCTTCCATCCCTCAAGGCTGAAATCGACAGGTTCCAAGTGATGAAACGAATTATTTTCAGTTGCACTGCAAGCAGTGGTCCCACAGTAGTTGCGTGGATATGTGCATACCATCAGCATTGCCCACGCACTGATGAATAGATCGAGTAAAAGGGGAAGCTTATATGCCGTCAGAAGAAATTAATGAGCTCAATACTAAATAGCTAGGTGTGTTAAAATATTGCGCGGCCTCGCCATATTTTTAGAACAGAGAAAGTCACGCATTTTCTCACCTAGGTTTTTTCTCGCGCGAAAATATTTGTGATGTGTATAGTTAAGAGTAGCCTACTGCTGTCGTACAATCACATAGTTTGAGCGTGCCAAGGTTGTAAGACTCTGGGTGCAAACTCTCTCAAACTCTCACACAACAATACTCACTACCCAAAATGACGTCTGTTCTCACAATACGAAATGTAATTTTTGTCAGTTCCTTTCCCTCCAGGCAGTATACAGCAGGCTATTCAGCGTAAAACAGTATGAAAATATTGGCATTTTACAAGGCTGCTCCACACTGTGCAATTTGCCGTGTTCATGCTCAATAATAGATCAAGGTAGCATTTTCATAATTAATCATGAGTGAGGTTGCTTGTGACTTTCTTTCTAATTAGACAGACAGCCATCACCTCCCTATGGCGCCTTACATTCGCCGTGAATCGAAAGCGTGAGCGATCCTCTTGAATACTTTTCAATGTCACTGAGTCACTTCTCTGTCAGAGGAACACATAAACATACCGTAATTGAAGACAAATAAAAAATACTGCTATTTTGAAAGTTCATTCTTTACGTTTTGCTTTAATTTTAGAATAATCAGGATGCGCTTCCTTCTCTCTATAGAGAAACTCAGTTCTCACATCATGCAGGATAGGAACGTGTATGTTGTGTGTATAGCCTGCTCATCTTAAGGCTCCTTACGTAGGCTTAATTAAACGGTTTTGACAGGCTCTGGGATTTTTTTTCTCGCGGGAAGAGCTTTCTTGTTTGATATGAAGTGTCAGGAGAGAAGAAACTGCGCTGTACGTTGGCTGGGTTTCTCTGCTGGAGGGGTCTAAAGCAGCACCATAGTGTCGATTGACCATGTATGTGTATATGAATGAGAACAGACGTGTCGCTCTCCCTCCTCCCCCTTCCCCACCCACTACTCCCACGACACCTTTGCCCCACGTGTACCTATACTGACTTTCTCCTGCCGACAAGGTTTGAGTCAACCTAAGGTGGTCCAGCTTTCAAGTTATGCTGTGCGTAAGATGATTTCTTAGAAGTGGGCTGTATGAAGGTCGCAAGTTCACGTTTGAGTTTCTCATTGAAATGTTTAAAATTAATCTATTGGACATAATATCCCGAATATGGTTAATATAGAGGATCCAGCATTAAAAGGTAGCTCCCACCCACCTCCTTACCTGAATGCCACCCACTCCGTACAGCATAGTGCTATAACTGAGGGCGATAAGGATCTCGCCCAGAGGCGGGGTTGTAATGTCTTGCACATGATAATTTCCGAGGTATCTTTGTCAAATGCATGACATATGACAACTGACTGCTTTGCTGACTCTCATAAGCTCTCTTAGTTATTACGTTGGGTTGTCTTGAATGGATTGCATTCAGATAAGGCTGTGGGTGGTGTATGCTTTGTAATGTCGGATCTTTAGTGCAGCACCTAGAACTCCCCAATTATACCAACTGCAATAAAATATTGGGGAACTTAATTTGGTACAGACTGTGAATCCGCTAATCTATAATGTTAATCTTAGTCATAAAGTATGTAGCATTGCACCTCTGAGGAGAAAGCAAGACTTGCTTTTCCCGCAACACATTTCACTTTTTAAGGCAGTAGGACCTCCTAGTTTTAACGAACGGAAGATTAAATGTAGTTGTTTGATCATTTGCCTTTTTAAAGCAGGGTATGTAGCAATCTTGACTCTCCTTTACTTCTATAAGACAGTGGGTCGTCTTTATCAGCGGGCAATTGGTTCCAAGCCCTTCCGCGGAAAAACCGAATAATGTAAAATTTTAAACACACTGTACATGCATACCTATGACATAGTTTAATTGACGAATTCAGACTTAAAACAACAGTAAAATGAGATAGCAGAATATAGTAGGCTAGTGTATTGCAGTAGAAATGCGTGTTGGATTTTTTAACTTCAATATTTTAATAATTACCTAGTAATAATTTTAAAACCACGGATCTAGGGACCACTGTAATTATGATGAATTTTCAAATCATCAAATGAAAAGACGAGTCATAATAGCGCAGAATTAAAACTCATATATATGCAGATTGCCGGACATCCGTCGGCATTACTAAACTACTACTCACCAAAAAACGAAAAAAGTAATGATTACAGGTATTCATGAAACCTGTAGGAATAATTCTCATTAAAAGGAACCAGTGTTCATTTTTCCCCAATTATTCAAAGCCGGCTGCAGAAGTGCACTTTGAGAATCAGGTATTACGGTACATGAACCAGACTGCGGTAATTTTCTAGGACAAATGTTGGGCGACTGTGTGCATATAGGCCTACTGTAGGTCAGGTGTGAGACGTGGAGGCTGTTCCTCTGGTCCGAGCGCGTGGGCCGACCGGGCGATAGTGTCAGCACACCGTACACAAGAGGTGGGTGTTGGGAAGGAGCGTGTAAAGCACCGATGGAAGCCGGGTCATATCGTAAAGTACACATAAGGTAGGCGGCGCTGGCCTGGCGCCAGCATGGCCGACCGCCCATCTCCAACCGAACGTTTCACCCCGGACGAGAAAAACGTGTTCGCCTGGTCAGAAATAAAACCTGGCCACTGATCTCTATCTCATCCTTTCGTAAGTGCTGGCAATCAGCTTCTCAAGGTAACTTGAGGGATGCTGCTTGCAGCTAGCCCCTTGGCGACAACCACGCATGCATGAAGGGGGTGAAAAAGTGTACAACTTTGGACGATCCAGCCTTGATGAGCACTTTTTTTCCTAGAAACAAACCGTGCTTGGTTTCGGTGCAATGCTCAAGGATAACATTAGGGGGCCACTAGAATTCTTCATCTTCGTGTCTATCCTCCATTTGTATTTTTACTCGAGTGGGTGTCATATATGTATTGTTTGCAGGTTTCCACGTATAGGTGCTTGCTGGTGCTATTCTTGGGTGTACAGTGTCAGTACACAGCCGAACCTCACAATAGCGATAATAGATCAGAAAATAGGAATGACACATATAATATTGCGAATATGGAGGGTATACGTATTGATATGCTGATGGAGGTTCAATAGATTTAAAGAAACACTTTGTCTCACGGGCGACATGACATGTAGCGGAAACTCACTTCGATTAGAGAGGTAGATGATCATTATTGTTGTGACATTATCTCCATTACGCTGTGGATGCGATAAAAGATAACGATTGCAGCATAAGAGCATCATAATTATAAATTAATGCGCTCTTTTTTTCATTTTCTTCCCTCCTACCTTTCAGATGAAACCAAAAGCTGCAAATGAATGTCATTACTGGTGCTGACAGCAGCACTTGACACACATTGTATTATATTTGCCATTCAGTCACCCACACAACCGATCCTTACTTTCACCTTCTTAACACTTCGAGCAAATACCACCGTCAGGAGGAGTGGCTGGTGACTAAATCCTTTGACAAAGCACTTATCATAATTTAGTCCTTCCATTGGGAAAGCTCGCATTACACACAGTGGGATACGTACAAGGCCAGGGGATGCGAAAACCCTACTTGAGTCCTACTGTTTTGTCATAAAGTTGACAGCAATAATACTACATCATAGTATTATAAGTCTGAAAATACATGCCAGATTGTCTCAAAAGAGCAACTGGACATCAGGTGGTTGAACCTGCTTACAAAAATAGTCAGGTAAGGTTCGCATCCTTTGTCAACACATTTTTGGGTTCTCAACAAGGGAATGAATAGGCCGCAGTGTGACTCCTGACCATTGAAAGGGTTACACGCCAGGAAAAATAATAAGCCACCAAATAAAAGGCTAGGAACACAAAGGTGTGCTAATGAAAGAAAAGGACACGATGGGGTCGAAAGGACCTCTTACCGCGCGCGGAGGAAGTTTGGGTGTAACGTCCTCATCATCATACCGTGAGTCAGGCTGCCAAAGAGACACGTTTCCTTGGATGTTCCGCCTGATTGTAGCCAACACGGGGTTTCATGTCTCGGTGGCCGGAAAACCAGAAACGGACAGGGGATACGACCAGAAAGAATCCGGGGAATTATCCCTGAAAGAGATGAAACGTGGCTTGCTGCCCACAAAGGGGAGAACAAAAAGAGGGTTGTTTGAGGGAGGCAGGCTGAGGAACGTTACTCAAGTGTTGAACCACGACCTGCCGGAACGACACCAACTAAGAGAGCAACAACCCCGGCCACTTGAGACAGCACACACTCTTTTGGGCCTCCGCCTGCACGCCGGCTTCGGAGGGACAATGGCCATGACCATGTCAATTCATAATCTCTCTCGCATCTTCTGGCCGCCCATTGTCGTCGTGACAATCACGTCGTATTATTTCAGCGTGACGACATCTGCTCAGATGGCGTTTTTTTTTACAGGATCCCGACCTTCCCGGGACCAACTGAGAGATTCTGATTTATGAGCTACTACTGTGTAGACTTTTGCATTTATTCTAAGTCGAGGACATGGCTCAAAGTTCTTAGTTGAAAGATGATGTCATTACGTGTCTTTGAAAAAAGGGTCTTCATTGTCATGGGCGACCAACCGAGATCCCTTACACCGGATGTGGCATTTTTTGATAAGACATAAGGCACAATATGAAGTACTTGTTGTTATTCAATATTCCAATTAGAATTAATGAGCGTTTGGATAAGGTATGACAGGATAAATTCCAATTGTTAGAGGGGTAGCCTATTATCTACAACGTACGCCGTTTACACATTTTAAAATGTGACTTAGAATATTTTGTTGGACATGCAGCCATTACTGCGAGCGATTGATAATCTTACAAAAATAAATTCGCACTTTTTAGACTATAATATATAGTTATATCATAATAGCAAGAGTACAAAAATTGCACTTGTAATACTCGTCTTTACTACATGTCAGTAATATATTTCAAATAGAGATTCATGTTTTGTCTGGATCAAATTAATACATGTCGTCCCCTTTGGCAGAAACAAAATTGTTAATACCAAACCATCATGATTATAGGTTACCTTGATTGCCATGCTTTAAAATAAGTATATGGACGTTTATTATATATGACACATCCGCTGTGCCCAAATGATCCTGCTCATCTCATGCGAGAGTAGCTTTTTTATTAGTGATTATTACGGTGCAGATGACATTTCATATTAATCATGATATACGACTTAAACATCAGTTGTTGGCAATGCTGCTGAACTACTTTGCACTTAATGGACGAGGACAGCATATAAGCTCTGTAATTTCAAACTATACAATCCACCTTTAGTCGGTCTTCAACAGTCAACTCCTCAAGCATGTAGCGAACCCCTACTTTTACAAAGTTAATATTTAGCATCCTCTCCTGCTAAGTTTGCCCAAACTTGACTGCTGCAACGTCCCATCCGCCACGCACCATCCGGGGCATCTCATTTCTGGAGCCCACACATGCCTACTCTTTCCCTCCAGGATATTGCAATGTTCCCGGAACCAAACATAATGATCAGCCAGGCCTCATATTTCCAAACAGGGCAAACTTCCACGGTGAACTAATGCCATGGTGGCTGATGGCATCCAGCCCGCCCCCTGAATTTCCCATTACCCCCATCCCATTTTACCTATCCGGTCGAAGTCGAGTAAAGCTAAGAGCACGCCTGCAGGAAAAATTGCGCCCGGCCAATGACCCTCAGTCCTTACACGGCCTTACCTATTCTCTGTAAAAATTGCGTCCCTCGGAACATCTTGGACTCTTGCATGCTCCTCCGTGGCCATTCTCACTCGCAGTCTTCACCTTAACGGTACTACCGTCTCATCCCACCACCTTTCATTGCCTCTCCAATCGCCACCCTCAGGATATTTATTACACGAGCACAGGATACAAGGGGGCCGGCCTTCTTCCATACTGTAAAGCATTTTGCATTTATGAGAGGTATTTTTTTTGCCGAGTACTAACAAACTGGTCTGGCCGGCTTGAGTGAGTACTCGCATTGCGAAATATTTGCTTGGCTTGCTGCACTTTCGGCTATGTGCACGCGAATCCATTTTCATGCTCATGTGCGGTCATTATAGTTTGCCAGCCGTTACCTTTCAAAATACAGTACTGTATATCCCCTTTTTTATAAGGCTTATCAGGGTCATTATTTTTGTATTTGCGCTACTTGTTGTTCTGATTCCTAACTGCGTTATGGGATGATAACAACTGTCTTGTTACGTTGGTTGGGGATTAATGTTGTGATACTGTATCTTTGTGCATCAAAGGGTGTTCTGTCAAGCAACTGGGCTTAAGGAAGTTTGATTTGTAACTTGTTTTTATTGCATCCCTCGGGTCATTGTTTTGTTTATTACCCAGTATGTTGTGCTGCACATTGCAGTTTCACATCAACACTTGCTTTTCTGATGACGTTATTGGATGCATTATCAAATATAAATTGTTGTAAACTTTGCTGAGACAATATAACGAATTGGTCTGGAAAAGGTGCCACTCCTAGCTGAAATATCGCCACTTTCTCTGACAAATGTAATTAAGTTATTGTAACTAATAGCCTCAGATTTTTAGATTCATTTCCTGAGCCACCTTTTCTCTGGCGTACCTATAATACACTTAGAAGTGGCAGCTTTTCAAAACACAGACTCTGCCTTTCATCTTGAAGAGCTAGCCTACGTGACTCGTGTTGTGTAGAAGCAAAGCTTGTTTTCCAAGGACTACATCAGAGCAGATTTGTGTCCAGCACCTCTAAAGCCATCGTGGTTGTACCTGCACGCTGTAGTTGTCAGGGCGATTTTCAAGTAATCTGGCCAGAGGTTATTAAAAAGTCCTCTGGACTGCATGTACTGTACGAAGAAAAGCATTTTACTAAATAAATTATAAGCAGTTTTTAACTTATCACATTTTTAATGCAAGTACTGTATTTCAATGTTGGACGCTGTTATATACTCGGTTATATCTTTCACAAATTCGAAATACATGCTGTTAAGTTTGATTGGTAGGGCGAGTATTTAGAATTTTACCGAAAATAACACATAATGAAGGCTCAGAAATTCTAGCCACGCTTATTTCTTGGCAGCCACATTCATAAACAACATTTCTCTGGCAAAGATTCGAGTTATCGTTACATAAATATTCCCACCTTACACACTTTCCACTGTGGCAAAGCATTAGAAAAGCGCGCTTTCACGCGTCACGAAATAGGTTGGCATAATATGTCAACCCATGTAAGATGTGTCGAGTGGGTGATGGCGTGTAATCGTCGTGTGTTGGGAAGAGACCTAACCAACCATTTGAACGGACAAGGAGGGATTCCGTGTCATTATCAAGTTCAAGGCCCAATATTACATGAAGCCATTCTCTTTCGCAAGCCTCTCAAAAAAAAATGCCCATTAGAGTTTTTCATTCTCCACCCAAAAGCCAGCCTGGGGGTGAGTACCCGGAGTCGTGGGAAAAAAGGGTGATTCCACTAAGTGTGCGTGTGCAGATCTGACCTTAACAATCTTTTTCATTCTTCTTTCACAGGTGACCCTACTATTCTCAGTCACAAAGGCTCAACTTATAACAACAGGTAAGGCTGGAAGATTTTCTACATTTTCCGAAATTTATGTAACATCTACTACTACAACGACCCCATATTGCAATTCCCTCCTGAAATTTTGGCAACCCGCGTCTCATGATCACATCTGATTCGCGTCAACTAAGAAAGGGATAGAATACCACTTACCCACGAATGGGTTGTGCGGTAGTTTTCTGCTGTGCAATACAATCGACCGGTGAGATTCCGTTGACTTTTTTTTCTTTTTTTTTTTGCTTCCTTGGAATTGTTTCGTGTGATGTGCATGGCCGAAATTGTTATGGTTGGGATTGACCCGCGGAAAATTATTGAGGTAGGAAAGTGTCAGAGCATGATGGCTGATGAAAGAAGAATTGGGAGTCCTCGCTCATAGCAATTTTGTGGTCACGGATGACCAGCAGAAGAAGATTCAAAATCGCATTCATTATGTTCCGGATTCTTCACACTGTGAGTTTTTTTTTTGCACGACTCATAAGACGTAGGCGGGCACAATAGCCACCTGCTTGACCATAACTGGTTTTGTCGGAGAGGACGAGTCCTGTATTATAGATTGATGTTGGAAATAATGGCGGACCGGTAATAATGGGCCTGGAGGAAGAAGAAGGTCGGACAAGGACGGAGATGAGGAAGGCAGGTCAGCGGCCATCGTCTTAAGCTCAACAACCTAGCCAGCTAGTTAGGGCAGCAGTGAGCCAAAGAAGAAAGGCTCCAGGGAGGCAGCCACCTCTTCAGTTCCAAGAACTACACCCAGGCCTCTCCCACATTATATATTTTTTTTGCCAATTTTAGCATATATATCTGCTGGGACCTCGCAGAATGAAACAGGTAGCTCCCAACCGGATTCACATCCATCTGACCTAAGGGCGAAAAATGTTACGTAGCCGGGATACTTGAAAGTTCATTTCATTTGCAGACTCCTACCACGCCCTTCGACCTTCACAGGGCCAGACTACAGTCACGATTCTTTGCTACCTGTGTCCTTTGAACATATTAAGCCCTGCTGTTTCTGGGCGCAAGACTACGCCCAGCATGCCCAAATGTGCAAGATTTGAATAGGCCAGGCTCCTTAACAAATGCCAGGGCAGAATGTCGCCACTGCATCTGATATTACAGACGCGGGAAAATAATGTGTAGCCCAACAATGGCACTAATTGCGCACGTGCAGGAATTTCAGTAGGATTCGTCCTGTAGGCTACGGTCACTCACCTTTGCTGTGCTCATATGGAACTGCAAAAGTGCCTCTCGGTTGGTGAAGAGGAATCGACTGTCAAGAAATAGTTCGGGAGTATTGCAAGTGGTGTCAGTGTCCCCAAGCGGAAAGGCGGTGGTTGTAGTAATGCAGGGCGGTAAAAACGAAGGAAAGAAGCGAGAGATAAACATTCCCGTGTTTAACGTGGCGTCAAGCGCATCTTCCCAGGTTGGTAGGGGAAGTCGTCTGTGTATTGAAACGTACATTGAACTCTCGGGACTTGGGCACTCTCGTCCAGGCAACGGTACTTGAGCCAATCTGGAATCGCCTGGGGTTGAATTAACAGCACACTTGCTACCACTGACAGCAAAAATTACCAGATTTCACGGCTTCCAGGAAGAAACAGGATGGTTTTCGATTGAGAGTGAAATTATTCACGTTTCCATTTGCGTCATGATCCAATGACACATTATCTTCGAGCAATTAACAAACATACAGTAAAAGGCTAGGAGCGACACCTTTCTTGTGCTAGAGGCTCATTTAGATAGTAAAATTTTATTTTCAAGCGTAGGATAGAGGTCTAACACCTTTCACCTCACTTCAAAATACTGTGCAGGTCCTTGAGAACAGTTACTGGCGATTTCAGCAGAATTTTTAACTCTTGCTTTGGCCTATCCCATCATTCTCTGAACTTAGCTCCTTGGACATTATTTTGCCTTTATGACGACATAAGAATACCTGGAACGCATGATAACATGATTGTCCAACCACATGCAGGGTGCGGTACAGAGCCGTCTACAGTGGTTGATGTGGTTCTCCTTAGTTTAGATGAGAGTGCAGCTTTACGGCTATATTTCTGGGAAGTCCCACAGGGCGTTGATTTTCTCTTGTTTCTAATGTGGGTAGCAAATAATTTTCACACTATTGTGCAGCATTTCGCAATTTGGAAACGTGGCCAGAGAGGGCAGGCCTGACAAGTTGCGTAACCCTCATTTATTTACGCAGCCACAGCTAATGAGATCAGTTGACCACCCTTGGACTTCTCTAGCAGGCTAATATTGCAGACTTTGCAAAATGGCAAGTGGTCAGATAGGGGTCGCCATCCACATCTTTGCTTGGGTGCTCCAAAAGGTCATTGGCGCGAGAGATGAGCTCTACCTCAAGGTCTTTGGCAGGTTGAGTGGGTTCCAGGTGGGTGTGCTGGAGTCATCACACCAAGAAAGGCAATTCGGACCTTGGGCCTTGTACGTGATCCACAGTCTGCGGGAAGGATCCGGACGTCATCGGAGCATGCGTGCTGCTTCCAGCCAAAGACAATGACAACATGGCGCCCATTTGCACGACTTGACTCTTGTACGTTGGTTCAAAGCATCAACGCACGAAAACCCGGTACTTGCGAACCGTTGGATGGTGTGAAGCGCTCTAGCTTCGACCCTGTGTGTGATGAGAAATAAAGTTCTCACGGGCAAACAGTAGTTGCGGAATGAATACCGGTGCTTGCGTACTATAGATGGTCTCGTGCAAAGCATTTCTTTCATTAAACAACCGTCCATATATTTTACTTCTTGCATTTAAGCCGACCCCGCAAGAGAGGAGGAACACTTACGTCGCAATACCTGCTCAAGCAGGCAAAGGTTCCCATGAGCAAAGGATTTGATAACAGTCGGACGTGACCGATGACATACTGTGACGAATGAGAATGCAATGCGGTAACTAGCAAAAAGTAACATTTGCAGTGCAAAACAACTGCAATGTCCTCTGACAAACTGTATAAAATATTGAAGGTCGTGCCTTCCATGATGTTATGGTTCGAGGCAGACACTCCCACTCAGATATGGTAATATTATATTAGAGCCTATTTTTACAGTAGTACAGTGCGGCTAGGTAGTTGGTTACGACACACGCACTTGGAATGTAATTAATTTTTCTGCAGTCGTGCTTCAGTCGCCAATCAGGTCAGCATGATAAATATATCTGCAACAACTGCAAATAGCCGGGATAATCCGATTCTGGAATTTGAAACTTTATTTGGTGGTCGACCCCTGCACCACATAGCGCACCCTTTCGCGAAAAAGTTACCGCACTTTTTTTTAACGCAAATATAGTCCTTGGTCAAAGACATTGCTTTGCTTCATTGCACATTTCCTGTGACCAGAGAGCATGAGAAAAGGGTTTATTCCCAAGAATTTCTTCCTTTATAAAGAAGAGGAAAAATTCTGAGAGGATTTCCCTGGAAGATTTACACACCGTAAAACAAGACCTTATAACCTCAACCAGCACGCATTGTCCCTGAACTAGGCCTACTCTAGAATATCAGAGTATTCTGAACACTAATTTCAGATCACGTATTTGTAAGGCCGAGATTTTGTCGGTCACAGCTTACGGGACATAGCAAGTGGTCCACATGACAACGTACGAATCTTCGCGACGCATCGCAAGGAGAAGCGTGACATTGCTTTTGATGTGCTTTCTATTTCACTAATCGGACCGTGCAATTGACGAGTGTCGAAGAGGCTACAATACTCATTGCCGATCCGTTAAACCGCACCTGAAAATGCGAGTGCAAAGAATGCAGTGAAACCTACGAAACGCTCCATCAAAAATGTGGGTCACGGTCTCTGCCACACAAGAGATCAACTTCTTACGGAATTCTTTGGCCCTAGAAAAAAGAGAAGTGACAAATGACTTGTAAGGAAACCAAAATATCATCACAGCATGTGGCTGGACAGAAGAGTGCCAATGAAGCATGACTCGGAGCATCTGAGTCGGGAATAGAGGAAAAGAGCGGGACAGAATTAGTGAAGCCACGCATGAAACTCGCAAGAATGTCGATTGTTATCGTCGAAGCGTCGTCGCCAGCAGACCAGTTGAATTCCCTTGGACGAGCGGTAGTGTATCCGGCATCACGCAATGCTCATCAGGAAAAAGCCACAAGGCTTCCTACTTCCGTAATAACGTATCGGGCCACCGACCAGCGGCTTTAATTGGGCTTTGCGTTCAACATGGCGACAACATGGGCAAGGAGGTTCTGGGTATGGAGTTTTAAATTAATTACATACCACGTCGATGCGTGGCGGCTCTGATGATATTTATTTGAACTCGTGCGACAAGTCGGCGACCTTTGCGTGCTACTGCAATGGCTGAATTACACCTTCAAGGCTGATTTTATCATTTTGCTCAACAATCATTTGCATAATTATACCAGCTTTGATGCCAAGGATCCTGATTCTGAGTATAGCTGCGTGAGCTATGACATTTTATGAATGCCATTTGAGAACATCACTGCGTTACGGGCTTGCCTCTTCGTGATGCTGCTGCTCCGGTGTTGATTTTGAAATACTCATGACTGAATTCGAGTAACAATAGGCTGATAAAGAGTTACTTCACAAAAGCAGGATTGCGCAATGAGTATTCACTCCGAAATTGAAGCTATACGGTATACCTCCAATTACCAATGACAATTTTAATAGTCTTATTGTTGTAGTTGACATTTTATATTTTGATTTTGTTTTTTGTGAGAATAAATGTATTGGGAACGGAGCTACTTAGTATACCTCCAATTGAATGTGCTCAAATTGTGACGTAATTTTAGCAAGTGTCTGAATGCCATGAACTGTTGAGTCAGGTGACATTTCAATGAGAATGTGTTGGAAACTATTATTATTCTGTGGCCGCATACCTACGTGCATATGAAGGAAGAGTCCTAACTACCCAAGTGAGTGTCGCCATTATATCTGCTCACCATATATGAATTCATTTTCATTCAGCACGCACCTACACAGGCAGCCTGCACACATACACACGCACACACTTTTTGGGGGGTATATGATAGGTCGTTGCCTTGTCGTGTATGTTCCATGGCAGGACCTGACACCTGAGCACGGTATCATGTTACATTCTGTAATATTGGCCTTAAGTTATATGACGCAACCATATTCAGCAAATCCTACGTCCTATTTCCTCGACCCTCTCCCTCCACCCCCTCCAACACAACGGTTGGTACCGTAGAAGCTGTCCTGCTGTATACTCGTACACTAGGAATCCCACGCAGTATGGGAACTTGCATCAACCGCCGTTTCTCCCACGCTGACAGTTTATGAAATACACTCAGGATTGCCCGCTATTAGGTAGCACTTTGCACAACGATGAGCATAAAAGTGTGCGAAAACCCCTTCGTATTATTCAAATCTGCCTGAATCGTGATTTGCAGAGCACTTTAAATGGATTGCATCCTGAGATTATGGGTTTGATTAGAAAGTGCCCAGGGGGTACAGGCAGACCTTTAAAAAATAGGAAGGGGGGCGAAAAAATGGCGGGCGAAAAGTGATAGCAACTACAACCCCGCAAGGCCGACCTTTACGATATTGTGTGAGGCTGTTTAGTAGTAGCTCCGGGCAAACTATAGGAAGATTTTTATTGCACAGCTTTAAATATTCCTTTGTCTTGTTTTATTGCAACCATCTCATCTTGCAAAAAATGTAAGTTAACCCCATATAATCATTTGAATGAGTTCAAATTTGGGAGCTGATGGGGGGAAAAAAATTACAAGTAATTATTGACATTGACGGGAAATTGCTGTCGTTAAAGGTTTCTCACGTGGAGGAAAAATGGAAGGCGATGATAAATGAACATACAACTACTTGACACTGCCTATGATCAAGATGGATAAACAGGGTATGGTGGCAAAACTGGGGCCGTTTTCCCTCTAGCGGGGTGTGAGTGTGATGTAAGGTCTGGCCGCCAGAGGCGCAGCT